>QXVZ01029266.1:0-13386 GCA_008931825.1 Phallusia fumigata
AGCAGTATTACATGTGTGCTTAGAGTTTAACGAGATACTTATAACTACACAAAGGTTCACATCGTATTTTCCCTTGTAAACCGTTTTAGGTACTTGGCTAATCTCGACTATATTTTACAACCTCATATATACGCTGTTACCTTTAACTGCTGCGTTAACCACATACAGATTAAACGTTAGCCAAGTCGATATCAAACGAGGTACAACACCTAACAATTTCCCCATCACACCCAGCTGCTACATCATATAACCGGCATCGAAATTGTTGGTTGTCCGCTATCTGGTTTTCATGAATGGAGGTTATGTCAATTCAATTCAAACTGAACCATTAGATTATAAAGTGGTGCTTACATCGTATCAATGCTACTCTACGCCGTCTGAAGCAGCTGTATGTAAAGTAGCTATAGTTAGTGGCGCTAATAGGAAATTTTGGGCAATGTTACCACAATTGTGACAGTTGCGTTTCTGGTTTTCAAACGTGTTCAATACAGTCAACCGCAGAACGTTAAAGCGTGCATAACCATACATCAAAACACACCAACAAGTGAAAAGAGATTTCAGGCAGTGGATGGCTTGTTTTGACACATTTTAAGTACTACGGCATACTTGAAGCAGAAAATAGTTGAGTAAAGTGAGCCAAGTTTGTGTACGGTTTCTCCCCCGCCTCAGGAAACGCGCGGTTTGCAGCGAACTCGTCTCAAACGATTAATCACCTAACCCAGAGCTCGCCTTTGCCGCAGAAGCTGTAAGAAATGTCGTTGTCGGATAAGCTGTCACAACAAACCAACTGAATCTCGCGACCGCAACCAGCGCTGGCAGTCTATCACTCCCTACAAGCAGAAACTTCGACTGGTATTGGCTAAATACATAATCTTAGGAAAAGTTACTGTACTGTAACTGCCTGCTATCAATTGCCGAGGTCTGGTTATGTTTGGTGGCGTAATGTTTGTGAATCACGGTGGATAAGTCAAAAATATTTTGTTTAGCAATGTAAAACAAAGCAACATGCCTAAAACAATCAAAACGCCTAAACAATCTGAGCAACGGTAAAATCTTTACTGTAGAAAATCGCGTGAACAGCTTTTCTGCATTTAAATAGCAAATGTCCATCAAGGCAAAATTTCGATCAGGTTTTAATCCTCAAACCTTGTAGTTGTAGACGACAACTATAGTTTGCTGGTTAGGGAAACCACCTTCTCTGGGTGTGAGTAAGTTATCGTGCACTGACATACACTATAGTAAGTTGACTAAATTGGCGTGTCACTTGCATTTGGGGGTCATCCTTCTGTCACGCGACAAAGCCAAAGCTAAATTTGGACGAAAACGTNTAGGCTCCATAATGACTCCACGGGAAAACAAATCATACGTGAACATAATGATAAATTTCGAAAATTACTGTCCGTTGCCGTGTGACTTATACTACCGAAAAATGTACTTGAGTTAAGTAGGCTTGGTTAGAAATAGCGGTTCAAAAGGTTTATTGAAACTTACATCAAGAATTAAATTATAGCCTAACCATACATTTGTATACATGCGAAAATCAGTGAATAACCGATGTACGGCACTTTAAAGTTTCCAATGAATTCAGGAATATTTCACCAACAAATCGCGAGATGCGACAGTACAACTTTGTTCCCCGTTTTTTAGTTGTTGTTTTCTTGTTGGCACGAAATCGCCGGATTCGAAACGTGCAAAATTTTCGAGCAGTGTTATTGCTGGCACGAGCTGTTTCCAGTCGATTAAAGTAAACTCGTGACGAGATTTTCAGGCTGGAGCTGGAAAAATAGCGCAGGCTGTTTGCACCCATTTGTCCCGGTTGTGTACAATTGGTTGTTAAGTTATAACGTAATTAGTTTCACAACTAATTTTGGTTGAACATCGTTTTCTAAGAACACTGCCATTTTGGAATTTATTAAAATGCACCGTATGTTAACATTTAAATTTGGGGTAAATGGTTTAAACGCAAGCAATAGTTAATTTTCAAAAGACATCGGCGTTTAACCCACTAACCTTTTCCCCTATCTACGTACATCTAAACTATCCTTGATTTTCCTAAGGGATCTGATGAGCTTGTGTATTCGGGACCTCTTCGCTTCTTCTACCGCTCACCGGTGACGCAACAGGAAAGTCTTCGGTTGATGACGTTATCGGACCACGACTGCGTCCGCGACATCATGCCCGCGTTACGTCGGAAGTTCGGCGTGCAAGATCACATACGCTGTACATTACGGGAAATTATCAACGGAGGTGGGTCAAACTTAACTTATTAGGGTAAAAAATTTTCAAAACAATGCATTGATTTAAACTATCGTACAAATTCGGTTTGCCTGTTTGCTTGGTAGAGAATGTAAAGACTGGGTATTTCAGTGGGCAATTGACTGGCAAATTGTTATAATTAAACTTCAGTTATTTCTCTCATATGTAAGTCTATAGTGTTGGCCCCTCAAGGGGGATTGCTGTCAAGAGGTTGTTTGTATTCGTGGAAGCTCGATATTGATTTCTTAAGGTCCTGAAACTAAAAAAAAAAAATAATAATTTAAACAAGTCCGAACAAGCACAAGGGTTTTTGATTTTAGTGAGTAAAAACAAGCCCCCGAGAAGGATTACAGTATTGTATTGTATTGTTGTATGTGCTATTGTTACATAGTCTCCCATAGTAATCTTTGCCCAATATTTGGTTGATGGTGAATAACTTTACGTTGAGTTGCCTTTCGGTACTCTCTGTATCTTTTCTGTTCAGTAAAATATGCGCTTGTTAACAAAACTTTGCGACAGTTTGTAATTAATTTACAGTTTTCTCTCTGTGATTGTTTGTCGTTGGGGTTCTATCGTGGATAAATATTGCCTATGAGCCGGCCTAAATTTACAGTTTTTTGTTTTTTGTTACATGTCCCCTAAACTGGGCCGTTGCTAACACTTGGTGAACACAGGGACGACATGATTCGAATTATTTGTATCCGCATGGTGTCGCTAATAATTTAATCTCAAAATGAATGCATAGCGCATCAAAATAAATTTGCACAACTGGTTCAAACCAAGAACCCTAATGCTGTTAATGGTTTCGTACAGCAACTTTTCGTATGCACAAATACCAACACCTTTATATTTTGCCAGTTTTGTGATAATAATCTGGTAAAAAAACGCAATAGGTGGTAATGCTTTTGTAATTCTGAAACGAGTTGCCTGCTAGTTGTAACACATCCGGCAGTATAATTTTTGTTGGTTTATTTTAAATTGAATATTTGGGTTCTGTGGTTCTGTGGATCAACCTAGTGTTTACAGAGTGGATGCACAATCAATCCAGGACCGTAATTTTTGTCGCATATTTTGGGGGGCGAAACACGTCACATTTGCGTCAAAACTCGGAAAAATAAGTCCCCTACCTAACTTGCCCAGATTCAAGTGTAAGGCGGCACCATAATTATTATTTAATAGCAAAGAATGTTAATTTAATTGCCATTTCAAGTAAACGGTTTAGGCAACACCCATTCCTAAATTTTGGCAATCGATGGCTGCTGGAATATTTGCTTCACTGGAACGATTTACTTTAATATATCAGGTTAAATCATTCGTACAGGGGGTTTTATGTCAATATTTGTGCGAAAGAGAAACTGTTTATGTGGTATAGTGAAAATACGTTTACGTTCTTCATAAAACGTCGACATTGCTTCGTTGTCAAAAGAGGTACATTACATACGTTTAAAAAGCCAACGACACCGGGTATTTAAAAACCAAGCGGAAATTAACATTTACATTTTTTTCAGTGTCTAAGTTTTTTAATTTGCACTTTCACTGAAATAAATAGGCTTTACGATTGCCAAACAGAGTTGTGAGCACAATTCACTAAAAATATGCAGTGTGAAAGTTTATTGTGACAATCTAGCATTGCAGAATTTGTACATAACGAACAAAAATATCTCGAGTCAAACCGATACATTTTTTAAAACTGACCCTATTTCTTATTATTGTTTCGCGTAACCTGAGCAGTAACCACAGCACAGACGATAGCAGTAAACAATTAAATCACTACCGCATTCTACACCACAGTATCATTGATTGTTTGGGGACAATAGGCGAAGACCTCTGGCACTTCGACTAGCAATTAGCTTGACTCGCTTCAGTTGATGGCTACACCTTGTGTTTTGTTTCGTCACAATCGCGTATGACGCCGTAGTGACGAGTTGTGGCAATAGAGCATATCGAGTTCTGATTCCATTTATTTTCGATGTCTTGTCAGTAGCAGGTTTTAAGGCGGGCCACAGTACTAGCAAGTTTTGTCAGTGATACAGTTTCCAATACAATGACAGAGTTTAGTGCTAAGCTATGTCATGTTTGGTGACTTAAACAAACAGACAGACAGATATTAGCAAAATTAGGCAAAATTGTTTAAATTGAACAGCTAATTAAACAGATTCTGACGTACATAGGTTGTGTTTCATGGAACGTCGGTCGTGGTTTAGGGGTTACAGAAAACAACCTGAAAGTCGGCGATTAAGGAAAAATAGATTGTCAATGAGTGGTAACCAGTCTGCTATATTGCTTAACGCTAGTTGAACACAAACTATACAACGCTAGAATTCAAAATTTATTATGATGTCATATGTAACGATAGGGTTTAACCACGTAAAGCATCGAATTATCTCTTTAGTGACATATGTCAAATCAGTCAAGAGTCTTAAGAGTTAAGTCCGTCATGCATGATTTGTGTCGGAAGAGCGTGGTCAAAGAAATGAAAAGACACCGCAAGATGTGGTTGGAACGTCGGGTAGTAGCCCTATCGCCGGTCGTCAACATATGCCCCTCTTGATGTAGCACTGTAATCCCCTTACAGGCACTTTAGAATTCGCCCAGGCGTGTTTCGATGAATTAATGGCCTTGCGCTAAACGCGTTCCGCGTGTAAACAATGCCTTTCCAACTGAGCCAGTGTGTGGATTGAGTTTCCTGTGACAATTGGTTCGGAAGGGTGAAGTCTGATTCTAAATGCTACAAGCATTGTATTGAACATATGCCCCTGCCTTCATGGGGCCATGGATATTTATGGATTTGGATTTCTGTTGAAGAGGCCACTTAAGGTTTATTGCTGTGTTATTTGTATTAAAGATAGAGGGAAAAAGGACAGTCTCGCAAAATTGTTGGTGAAGTTGAAAGCTGGGTGGCTTGTTAAATGTGCTGCGGTTTTGTAACTTGGACATGATCAAATCAGTTGAAGCAAATGAAGGTTATCCCTTAATGGAAGTTTCTGACATTTGGCAGTGCGTCAGAAAACCTGTCAGTAAAATGTCGCAATCTTGTGATGTGCCTGAGGCAACGTTTTGATCTCAATCTGGCGGGTCGTTTAAAAATCTGATAATTACCGACATCTGACAATCGCTTGTGAAGACCAGACCAGACCTGGTCCAGCAGTATCAAAGCGGTTGAATCTATAGATTTTTTGATTAGGTTTTTTTGATTAGCAACATATGTTTAATATGTTGTCATTACTGACTACTGGGGGTTTTGTTTTAGTGCTTTTGCACAAGCAAAACTACAACAATATTTTATCATTATCGCTTTGTTGTTGTGTATAAATGGTAAATATGGGTAATGTCGATGTTTCAGTCAGGAAAATAGTTTAAAAATTTTGATTTTTGCCTAATTTTTGTAAATTTACCACAATTTTAGTGTAATTTTGTTTCACAGTATTTACGTTGTAATTGTCTAGTTGGACAAATTGTGACAACGTTGAAGTCAATAAATATGTGGCTGCCATGCAATGAAATTTTCAAGTGCATCGTTTCAGTACCCAAAATGAACAGCTAAGCAACGGCGCATTTGATATCTATTTAAACCTGACTGCAGCCTTATCGCGTGGCACTGCACCCCACATTCGTACACCGCTTCAAAAGCGTTTTGTTGATATAGGCGCACTGAATGAGTCCTGATTGTCTGTTATTATCGCCGGGTATAGCGTCTTCCTACTTATTGTCGTGTTATTGTTTCCCCAATGACGAGACGCGTTCAACCGTACACGTCCATTTCTGGCTTATAGCAATCAACGCCTGTCGGGCGGCGGTTTATTATTACGAATTGACAATAGCAGTGTCCGCGAGCAGGGTAGCGTTTTTAACGAGCCTCTCAAGCAACCAGAAAAAGAAATACATACGCGTCGATCGTGTTAAGCACGCCAGGTGTGCTATCATTTCCACAGATTTTGTCGGAAGATTTGCGGCACACTATATATACGTGCGTCATAAAGGATGACGCGCTTTAAGCAATTAGCCGCGAGACCTGTTATGTGTGACTGCATAAGTTACAACGTAAGACCGAAAGCATATGTTATATTGCCATCTAGGCAAACCATAGCAAGACCTTTGAGGAAAGGGTAGTTGTTGTTTGTTCATGGATTTAGGATGGAAGTTTGCTTTGTAGGGCAGGAATTGCTCGCTCGTTTCCGTCCTTAGCTGTAGTATCGAGTGTTTATCTTAGCTCGTTTACTGAGAAACTTTTCGACCGTGGGTTGATTAGGTTAAATATAAACCATAGTAATCATGTAATGTTTAAAAACTCAGAGCTGTGATTAACTAATACGTCAGTTGCCCAGGTACCGCTTTTTATCTGATCCTCAAAATACAAGCGCAAGGAAGGCCTGTTTTAAAGTCGTTTGTGTTTGTTGCTGACTGAAAAGAAATCAAACCGTTCTTCATGTTGAAAGGTGTAAAAAATATTGAACCAGTTGTACAAATAGGCAATTACCTTGGACATATTACTGAATGACAAGCTTATAAAGGAAGCATCGACTTACAGAGTCGGCCTCTAGAAATGTGGTTTTTAAGTTCGGAAAAATGTAGTAAGCTGCAGTTAGAAAAAGTTGTATCAATCTTAAAAATGTAAGTATCAATCTTAAGACAATCCAGACAGGCTTTGACAAGTTCGGATGTTGGTGTTGCTTTCTGAGGCAGAATCATAAATACTTTTGAGAACTTATTTTTCCAACGGCATTTGCCATCGCAAGTGATTGATATTCCTTTAAACATACGTCTTGGAAGCTCTTGAGCGGATAGACGTCGCTTATCGTCGCGGCTGCGTTTGGATAATTACTTGACGACCGACATACCACATCTACTGTTGAAATTCAAAATTTATCGCTAGTTTGAATTTGAAAGACGCCTTGAACGACACCTAAGTGTACTTGACATAGTGATTAAGGTAAAATTGTTTCTGTTTCATCCATACGTTAAGAAGGTGTTCTATCAGCGCCAAGATGCACCATCACCGACGATGTAATTAGTATTTGTGAAGAAACATCGTCAACCTCAGTTTTGGACGTGTATACTCAACTAAGTATAATTATGTTGTCAATCTTATCATAAAANAGGTTAAATATAAACCATAGTAATCATGTAAGCTTTAAAAAAAAAACTCAGAGCTGTGATTAACTTATACGTCAGTTGCCCAGGTAGCGCTTTTTATCTGATCCTCAAAATACAAGCGCAAGGAAGGCCTGTTTTAAAGTCGTTTGTGTTTGTTGCTAACTGAAAAGAAATCAAACCGTTCTTCATGTTGAAGGGTGTAAAAAATATTGAACCAGTTGTACTATAGGCAATTACCTTTCATGGACATATTACTGAATGACAAACTTGAAAAGGGAGCATCGACTTACAGAGTCGGCCTCTAGAAAAGTACATTCAGCAGTTTTTAAGTTCGGAAAAATGTAGTATGCTGCAGTTAGAATAAGTTAGAAAAAAATGTAAGTATCAATCTTAAGACAATCCAGACAGGCTTTCACAAGTTTGGATGTTGGCGTTGCTTTCAGAAGCAGAATCATAAGTACTTTTGAAAACTTATTTTTCCAACGGCATTTGCCATCGCAAGTGATTGGAGCTCTTGAGAGGATAGACGTCGCTTATCGTCGCGGCTGCGTTTGGATAATTACCTGACAACCGACGTACCACATCTACTGTGCAAATTCAAAATTTATCGCTAGTTTGAATTTGAAAGACGCCTTAAACGACACCTAAGTGTACTTGACATTGTGGTTGAGGAAAAATTGTTTCTGTTTCATCCATACGTTAAGAAGGTGTTCTATCAGCGCCACGATGCACCATCACCGACGATGGAATTAGTATTTATGGAGAAACATCGTCAACCTTAGTTTTGGTCGTGTATACTCAACTAAGTATAATTTTGTTGTCAATCTTATCATAAAATACCCAACGGTTTTACATAGAACATACAAGTTCAACCTAAAAGCTGGTTGATATAACAGAGCTGTGTTGAATGCCATGCATTTCACACTTGTGACGTATTGAGCTGTGTGGGTTTATTTACACTGGCATGTTGAGTTTCACAATGACAGCTGGCAGTCAGTAGTCAGTGCAGTTTGATCCGAAATCCAAATAAACCAGATGTTTTAACGGCAGGTGCATGAATATGTGGTTTATTTAAACATGTTGGTTTTGCGGAGACAACGATTTAACATGTTCGTTTTGGTAAAAAAAACATAACTTTACTAAACGCATGATGTTATTAAGATAGGTCTTGGGTCCTATTGAGACTTTTTATTACTATCGTATGTAAGTTGTATAAGGGGGTAAACACGACCAGACTTGAACTAGTTAATTGCTACCTAGAACCGATTTCGTTTCGCTATTAGACATTACCTCATAAAGTTTTGTGCCGCAGCAATCCATACTGTCTGACACAGCTGACAATTACAAGTAACAGATGCCTTGAATACCTTCTAGTCTGGTTGCAATGTCAAGTTTCGTCTTTTATGTCTGACTCGACCTCCTGACAGCAATTCGTGTTCATCAAGCGCGTTACTCAACTAGCTTTGTGCATGTAACCCTGGGTTTATTTTATGTATTACCGTAAAAGGTTAAATACCAAAGTTGTCTTTGGTTAGATTGTACTTTATGTCTTGATTTGAGATTTATTCGAACGTTTCACTTACTTAAGTAAATGCAAAAACGTTTATAATGTTGAATACATAATGCTAAATGGGCAACACGCTTTATACGAGAAAGGGTGTATTTATGATAAATGTAATTTTGGTTTCGTTTTCGTCTTACTGGTCAACCAGGGTTGTCGAGAGTTTTTGTTGCTGTTCGAATTTGTTTAATCAATCAGGGTGATCAGATTCGTTCTTTAAAACGAACGGATGCGCTCAATACGGTAGCAAACATAACAGCCAGATATAAATAGCTCCTTAAAGAATCAAGACACCATATACGCACGCCGTGCGTTTTTAGAGCCCTGGCAAAGTTTGAAATAGGTCATGAACGATTTGAAATAGTAGACTAACATAAAAAGCCTAAAGAAAAGGTTAAGGAATTTAAGTTCAACTAAGAAAATTACAGCGGGCTAAATTTGAAAACCAAATGGTCGAAACTTCGCTCCAAGCGTGCCAGCGAAAAACACACGTTTGTGATGGTCAAGCAGTTTGTCCCGAAGATTATAACAAACAACAGACGTACACCATAGAAAAAGCTTACCTTACTTTCCCACACTAAAGCATATCTCCCAGAAGGATTAGCTTTGCCGAATCCCAGTAAGGGTGTAATTACACGAGTCACCTGTGGCAAGTTTAAATCGTAACAGGCTGGCCACCCGTCACCAATTAGCACAGGTCAGCGGCTTATTAGACCAACACGTACCTTGTACACGGTAACCCGAGTTCTAGACACCAGTTAGCAAGGCAAGAAGCTGCGAACGAGATATTGAGTGCTTAGTTTGACTTTATAATGAGTCTGTATGTGAGTTTTCAGTAATGCTTGTCACATGGGCGAAATATATATTTAGCTAGTTCTGTGCCCCTTATCAAGATTGTCTGGCGATTAAAGTTTGTTGGAAAAGCCCACATTTTAGCTTTTAAATGCCTAAAGGGTGTTTACACATGAGACACAGACACAGCCTGTTTTTACACGAGACTGAGTATAAATAAATAAAGGGCGCATTTGTGTATTTGCAACAATCTATCAGTTGTTGTTGACACGGATCGTCTTTGTGGTTATTCTATTAAAAGTCACAGTGATTGAAAACAAGATGTAAAATGATAGGCACGATCTTGCTTCGCATTGAAAATGGACATATCTTTTATCACAGTTTTTACAACACATGCGGTAAGATTTACACCCGCCACATGAAGGCTCTCATTTATCAAACGCATTGATTTCGAATTGTTTTCACCTTCCTGGTGTTGTGAAATTTGATACAACTGAGGTTGGGCAAACTGAGACCGTTACAGATGGTCCCTATTTTTTTCTTTAGTTAATTTTCTTTAAAACCTGTGTGATTTTGTCCTGAAATTGTTGTAACGATCCAGTGTGGAAGGAGCTCACCAGTAAACCCACAGCATAAGATACTTACACTTGGTTTAAAGTGACCTTCGTTTGTCTGCCTTTTAGCTTTGTGTTTTAGAACGACGTTGGAAGGTTGATAAGTATAATATGCAAAATTTAATGTGACTTGGGATCGTTCGTGTTTCATTGTCCGCATTTTGTTTCAACGAGTTGGTAATGTTTGGCGAAAGTTCAACCATATAAGGGAAAAGCACACTATGGGTACAGCAATTTAACTCTTGTGAAGATCTGTAATTCGTTTGACGTTTTAGGTTAAGGGCATTACCGGCACTATGGGAGACACCTAGGTGGTCTCGTGGTTGGAGGTACCGCGCTCGGATGATTGTGGGTTCTAGTGCGCGCTGGGCCTTCTGTACAAAGATCTCAACTGACGTTGCTTTAATGCTTAGACGTAATTCCACCGAGTACAGACAAAAACTTACAAACGGCAAAAAATTTGGAAACCTAAATGGATCAGGCCACGTTTAATAACGAGTTGTCAGTTAAAGCGTTCATTTGCTTAATATCTTGATACTTAAGGCCGAAAAGTTTTCTGTTTGACATTTATTTGTTCGAGCGTTTGCCAACAAATTCAGCGGTCAATTGTATCCCGCATCATCGACCACATCCTGTGTCGCTGTTTCTCCCATCGTCCAAATTTCTGCCTCTCTGCGCGACTCCGTTATTTTATTTTTAGCAGAATTCCAATGATTTCCGCAATGGGGCCCGTTGCAACATCGTTTACCATCGGGTCCGTCCATGAAACAAGCCACTAGCGGCTGGAAGTAGCCATGAATTGCTTGGAAACGACGATGCATTGCGTGTCGTTAAGTCCAAAACGTCCTGTATTTACCCCTTACTTGCTACTGCACTGGGTCGAGCAGGGTTTGCGCAACATATTTCTGCAGTTTGACGCGGGAATTCAGATACTTCGAAGAACAGATTAAACTTTTCTGTTGCTCTTTGGAAGCAGTTTTGTTGGGCGTATGTTCGCTAGATATACTTGAACTGTTGTCAAAAGGTATACCATTTTAACTTAAAGTTGTATTTCGAAGTTCTACTGGTACGCAGGCAATAACGTACTTCTGTTAACACACAAAATAATAGGTTTGATTTTTCGCTTTATATTTCGTCTTTAAAATTGCCAAAAGCCGTGAGAACTCTTCCGTGTTAAGCTTATTTGTCCGCGAAGCGAGAATTGCCAATCCCAAAGCTGGTCTTATTAGGGTTTGGTAAGCGGCAGGTGATTTCTGATTCAGGCCGGGAGTGTTCGATGATGACGTAACAGGTGTGACGTTGGAACGGAAGCTGGTAGAGTTACGTTGTGTTGGAATATTTGCGGTGTCGTTGGTCTAATAATTGTCGGATGCTAGTTATAGCTTAAAGGGTGCTTTTTTGACAAGCTGCAGAAAATGAATAGTGCTAACTAAGAACGACGTACAAGGTCATAATACACTTTTAGTTTTGTGTTGATAATAAGCCAATATTTAACTTGTAAAATGGCAATTTTTGTCATTTGCTTGGAAAACTCTGCTCTGGTTGTTGGAAAATGAAATTCTGATGCAAATCTTAAACAGATCAGTTAGGAAAGACTGTACAGGTTGTTGTTTGTTTTTGATCTCTACGTGTGTGGTGATTCACCAGTATACGCGTAAGTTCACCATCTTATTTTGAATCACATTTAGGCGATAGGCAGATTGATGAACTTTTGTTCCTGTATTGGATTACGTTCGCAAAGCGACTTACTTGGACAAATTGGTCAGGCAGCGGTCAGCCATTACATTGAGACAGTTAACATCGTGCAGTGTTTAATGAATCTTGTAATCGAGTTTGCCCTTTTATACAGGTGGTCTTTGTGAGGGCAATAAATTATTTCAAGTACACGGCAACAGTTGTAAGGTGCAAAACAGGCTTGCTGGTCTGTAAATGAGCTAACACTTAAGAAATAAGCGCACATACGCTGTGTGACAATGCGCAAAACTACCAGCATGGAAAGCACATACAAGTCATTCGATTGTGTGGATTGTGACATCACAGGACCGGAAATACCCTCCCCTTGCCCCTCCAGTGGAAGCGGGTGGAGTTATCGAGGTAAGTTGTCCAATCAGAAAGCACAAAACAGGAAAACTCGGACTTGTTTATTTCGCGCGTATCGCCGGAAACGATTCTAGGGTGAGTCGCAATAAAAGATTTCCATAATACACTGTTTATTTGATGGTTACAGCCAATTCGTTACATAAATGCTTTTTTTTCACACAACAAATCAAATTAAACACACGCTCACGGTTTAATCATTTTTACATTGTATAGTAGTATAGCAGAAAGCAAATTGGTACAAATTGCCTAATCGTTAAGTCAAATTTTAATTTTCGGTGCAATGCGAGAAAATGGGTGGTAATTAACTTTCTGGACGATAAAATGCCTTGCAGGAAATGGTGTAAGCAAAGTTGTGCGGCTTATTTATTTAGCACCAAGTGTATCGAACTTGCTGGCGTAGCTGTCCATTTATCGGTATTGCAGGTACAGTCGCACTGATTTTCGTTTTTCATTTGTGACCTATTCTTAATCAAATCAGTGCATTCAGCGAAAGTCAGTGCATTCAGCGAAACTCCCTTTGCCCGCGGGGACGGCAGGACTGCAATTACCACTTGTCGTGTACATTGTTACACGGTTACACAGTTGCACAATTCTCAAAGCAGGTAATTTTAGTAGGCAGGCCAGAACGCCCTGAGATCAAAGACAGTGTTGAAAAACCTAGCATTTGATCGCTTGTTAGGATACACAGCCTAAATCATACAAAGCCGTTCATGTGAACAAATGTGTTTATAGAAGACGGCGTTCGGCTTAGGACAAAGACTTTTGATACATTTCCTAAGATACTACCAAATCATTTTTACGTGGAAATAGAAGTTTAATCCATTTTATTACGTTACAATAGTCAAGTGTTTCGGACAGTTTAGAGGCAGTTTAATTGGCAGCTTTTTACCGAGATCGCTGGAAGGTACCGTTGGATCGGTCGCCCCTGTAATTAAGTGTAGACCTCATCCGGCCAGCTGAAATTCCAAA
>QXVZ01029267.1:0-40832 GCA_008931825.1 Phallusia fumigata
AGGGTGTACCAGAAATTTTAAAGGGTGTACCACTTTGATGGGGTGTACTGGGGTGTACAAGATACCGCAATACAATAAGCCTATGATCAGGTATCACAATAAACAAACAGGTTTATGACCAGACTGACTGGAGTGTACGTAGCTTGTAAGATACTATATTCTATTTGTGACATCATAACCAAATATTTCTCTTGATAATCGTTACTGTGAGGTACTAACTGGCTGATTCTATTCAACAGCAACGCTCGCATTAACTGGCTGCATTGTGTTTTTATGATTCTATTCAACAGCAACGCTCGCATTAAATAAAGCATTGTGTTTGTATGATTCTATTCAACAGCAACGCTCGCATTAAATAAAGCATTGTGTTTGTATGTTTCTATAAGTTTAGTGCATTGCGAGGACTGGTGTGTACAAGTTCTTCAGTAAACGTAAAAGTGTGTACTGTTCCAAAAAAGGTTGACAAGCACTGAATTAGTTTTTATCCAAACAGCTTTTTTTGTTTCAGCGCAAGCAAATATTGCAGGAAAGGACTTAGATTAACGGCAACGCCACCCCACCTAAAGATTCAGCCATTTTCCACATATTTAACCCAACAGAGCATAATTAACAATAGATGCCTAAGTAACGTTCCAATGGGTGAACAGGAAATGTATTTTACTGCAGTTGAAAGGTTACAATCGATGTGAACTTATGAGGGTTTTATTGGTTTTGCAATATACGGCAACACAAAATACTATGACGCTGTTGTTTGATCTGGATTTTTGATGTATTGAAACTTGTATGTTCAAATAAAAACCTGTTCCTGGCTGCAAAAACATTTTTTAACCTTACACGTTTTCATCTCCAAAGCAGGCGGTATTTGTCAGGTGAATGAATAAATAAAAAATGTAAAACACTCAATGCTTCATACCATTTCGTTGGTAAAGTTTCGTCAGTGTTTTTAAATCCAACCCATTTAACACATAACCGTACCCTTATTGCATATGTTAAACATCGTCAGCTGCATTAATTCGCCTGATAATGAAATCATACCTTAGACTGGGCCAGGACATCGACACATAGATTCGAATCCAGCCGCTGGAAACCACCATTTAAAACCGTTCTATGTACTTTTTTGAAGGTCATTTGTTTTTACAGTTCAGACAGTAGTATTCGGTTGGAGGAGCACATTAAACTACATCATCTTCAGAAGTTGTTGCAGATATTTAAATCGCATACGCCACAGAATGCCCGAACAAATGTTGTCGAAAAAAGAGTAAAACCAGGTAAATAATGTTAATAATTCGGTTTATTTCAAAGTCAAGAAAATGATCATGCAATCATAGACTGCCTTCCATATGTTAGGTTTATCACATTTACTGTTTGCAAAAGCAGTTTACGATTAGCATGTACATCTGTTCATGCGAATGCACTTGGAGGCTTTTTGTCGTGGTATTAATTTCATTCATTAGTCATTTTTGGCGTATTAAGAAAAATATGTTTTCGACGTTTTTTTTTGTCTCTAACATTATCATGTAAACTAATTATCTCAAAAAGATTTACCCTTTTTCGTTTAATCTCGTTTTTCCACTACTGTTTGACATAAACCATTTCTGGTTTATCTATTACAGTTCGACCGCCAATTGATGATGAGAACGAAGGAGTCAGACAGGCCGCAGGAATGATGACGTTACAGGAATTTACAACCACCATATCAGGAATGTTGGGAACAACCAGGTGGAACGATCAAATGGAAATGTTGTTTCATAAGGTAAGATGTAACTATGAAGTAAAATAATATGCCAATTTTGGTTTATAGATGACTTGCAAGACATCGGTAAGTGCGTGTTTTCTATCGTGGGAAAAATATTTTTGTGTAAATGTTGCTCTCAATGCACATAGATTTCTAACCAAGTTTGACATGTCAACACTGGTATAGCCGTAAACGTAGCTTGTAAATGCCAATTCCAAATCAGTTTTTTTCTTTTGTTTACCCAAGGAACTTTTGCCAAAATTTATCGGTTGACTGCACAAACTCGACAGTAAATCAGTTTACAAAGCACTATCATTGTAGTGTATCCATACTTAAGCCAAAACGTCACAACTGATAAAGTTAGCATTTAATTTTTATCTAAAAACAGTTTTTTTACAAACGTAGCCTACATGTAATGTCAGCTTTGCAATATACAATATAGGTTGATACGGCTTGCGATGGATACGTTGATTGGAATGAGTTTTGCACGTACATGTTATTGCAAATGCGGGAAGTCGAACACATGCAAAAACTAAATCCAATTCCCTTCACTTCAGCAGCTATCGTAAAACAAATATTTCACAATAAGGTAAGACACTCATTCCACTCCTTCTCAACACCATTTCCTCCAGCTTCATCCTCCACTTCTCCTCACATCTCTTTAGTGGAACTTTTTTCACACCTTGCTCTTTCTGATGATTTTTTTAAAACACCAGTATTCATACAAACCAAGTAAACAGTTAAAAATCGGTATTACGCATCATTGCATGCATTTTCCTTCATAAATGCAATATAATTTTGGCATATTCGAGTTAATAAAAAATGTAACAATTTTATTTGCAAAAAAATGTTTTATTGCTCAATTTTATTTTTTAATGATTTTCGTGTATTGAAGATGATTTTAGGGATTCTATTTGCATGCTTGTGCTCAGTCTTTCATCCTACTAACGTATTTATAGCAAGAAACAACAACAAAATGCATCGTCGTGGAAAATCCACCGAGAATCTTAACAGTGAGCAAAGTTGGCGCCATTGGAGTTTGGGACTTGGAACTCCGCCTTTTGAAAGTAGGTCTAATCTGGACTGAAGATTGATAAAACTTGTTTGGACTTTGTGCTTCACAACTGCTGATATAAATTATTAATTGACTGTTTGTAAACGTGATTCAAACTTACATGATTTTAAAATCGTCATCCGTATTCTTGTTCAAAACAAATAGTTCAGGGCCAAAGATAAAAGCAATGAAATATTAGTTTAAGAAACGTTTAAGGACTTCTTGTAGGTATCGTGTACAAAGATAGATCAATAAAAACACACTTCTTTTTGGTTACTCACATTTAGGAAAAAATATCATATCCCTTTTTTGTTCAAAGATTGAGTGCATGTTTTAATGTTTAGCAAAAGTTCGACAAGATTAAGGCCAAAACCATATTTATGTCAAACTTACTGAACTACAGACTTACAACCTGGCCAATGACGTCACCGATGATCAACAACAAGGACCGCGTCGCCGCTTTCACACGTGGATCACTGACGTAGTTTATATGCGAAACAACCAGAAAGTTGTACTTACTACAAGTAGTAGGGAGATTTATTTCTATGATGTATCGACTTCGATATACACTGTCGAATTTTGNCAGTCCTCGCAATGCACTAAACTTATAGAAACATACAAACACAATGCTTTATTTAATGCGAGCGTTGCTGTTCAATAGAATCATACAAACACAATGCAGTTATTAATGCGAGCGTTGCTGTTGAATTTCATCAGCCAGTTAGTACCTCAAAATAACGATTATCAAGCGAAATATTTGGTTATGATGTCACAAATAGAATATAGTATCTTACAAGCTACGTACACTCCAGTCAGTCTGGTCATAAACCTGTTTATTTATTGTGATACCTGATCATAGGCTTATTGTATTGCAGTATCTTGTACACCCTTTAAAATTTCTGGTACACCCTGGGGTGTACAATACACCCGGTTGAAAAGCACTGAACTAATTAAATACGAACCTGAAAAGAAACCTGAGAAATATAGCTTCCTTCTTGGTAATGAACATAATGCTTAAAGCAGCCACATTAAAACCAATATGTTTCTCCAGCACTCGGTTAACACTATTACAGGAACTGCTTCTGCCAACCCTTTAATTCGCTTTTCTATTGAAACGCACAATAAACAATGTTCTGGTTATGCGTGCGACTTGACAAAGGTTTAGAACACTACACATTGTTGTGATGTTACGCTCAGCTGACAATGACGATGTGTGATGTCATACAAAGCTTGATGCTGTGCGCTGTGTGGTTTGGCGAAACAAGTGTGGATGTTATGGCGCGAAAAATGTTTTATCGAATATTGTCGAACAAAATATCGAATTGAGATGTTTTTGCACAACACGATATATCAAGTTGCTGCGCACCAGGATTGTTTGGTAGTTTTGACTTGTTCATTGTGTCACCTGTAAGATTGATTTTTGTTTTAAATCTTGAACCTCGGGAACCAATAGAACTACCTGGGCATGATGTTTTTATCTCAAACATATCTGCTTAATATATCCTATTGGTTTTGAAGGAATCGCAAAACGAGTACGCACTCTATGGATAAGAGTCACCAGATAACAAAACAGTAGTAAAAAGAAACGTCACCAACCCCGGACAACCAAAAGAGGTTAATTCACATACGTTTTTTGGATTTGGTGGGAATAAATAGTCAATGTGTTCTAATTGCACAAACGAGTCGTATAGTTTCGAAAAACGTTACCTGCGGAAACTAATGTCACTTGAAACTTCGCTGGGTGCAATGGGTGGCCTCGGAACTCGACTTGAAAACGAGTTGTATGAGCTTATATCCATGATGGGTTTGAATCCTTACGGATTGGTGTATTCACTTACACTGACCTTATCACACACAAGAACCTTCAACTTTTTATGTTAAACAAAATTGATTTTGTACAATTTAAAAATAGAATGAAAGTGAATCAAGAATCTAGGTTTATCGTGACCCGTTCAACAATTAAACCAATACATTGCTTCGATACTGTCATGGTACCGTATTTTTACTTCAAGCATTAACAAATCAACAGTAAGAAATAATCTGGTAATGTAAGCTATATTATACACTGAATAAACAAAAAATCTAAAAAAAGGCCCTAAAAGCATCATAACACTGCCAATCGTTATTGTATCATAAGCACAACATCTAATTTCACTAACGCTCAACATTTAAACATAAATTTGCGACTCTGGCAGCGAACGAAGTCACCTAATTGGTTAACGGACTTTATTTTTGACACGCAGAAGACTGAGAGTCGTTGAATACTCGCGAAAGTGGCACTTTACATCATTGGAGTGCTTGATGAGTTTTCCGTGTACGTGCTTTATGCATGAACGCGACTTTAGTCTTTTACGACGAATAAATTGGCGCATCGTGTAGCATTCGCTGTTGTGACTAGGGACCATACGATGGAAAATTGTAGAAATATATAGCCATGGGTAAAGTCCTCTCATTAGCATTGAACAAATGCACATTGATTTTTTTGCCCCGAACAAAGATATTCGTTATGCTGGTCGGGTATAATATCGTACTACTCTGACGGCACCAATATTCTCTAACTTTTTTCAACTATTTGTTGCTACCGTACCACGCTACCTGCAATAAATAATAATTAGCTAGTTAAGGCACCAATTTGACCAGCAAAGTATTTTTCATTACAATCATATCTTCGTTATTTCAGGCAACTGAACCAGAGAGAGTGAGTGTTATGTCCAAGGTCGTGAACGTCTAAAGTGTGACCCTAAATGATCTTGGTGCAATCAATTGTAGCAATTGCACCTTTGTACAGGCGATATGCTGTTTACAATTTTAAGCTCGTTAGGAAACCCGCGTTATGCTACACCTGCAGGCTAACAACTCTATTTAAGCAACGCGGCTGCTACTATGCATTTGTACACGCATATTGAATCAGACGTCGATTTGAACTTTGGACGGCCGAACAAATTACCAACCACAACACAACATGCATTGGGAGTAGGAATGTAAACTCTTAACGAACATCCATCTATCTCGCTCAAAACATCATGTTTTCAAACCGATCGTGGGTGAAAGTCTTTGGTCTAAGGCAAGTTAACTGATATTGCGTTAGGTTCCTTCTGTCAAGTGAGGGGTGTACTGTAGTACGTTAACTTTCACATTTTAGCTTATCGTATCACGCTGGGATTGTAAGACATTGCTGTGCGCAAAGGAAATCTACAGGTTTTTTACACTTATGGTCACCAAATACAAAATATCCATTCATAGAGAAAAGGTTGGGCTAGCGTATTTAAAAAAACACGTTTGAAACTTATATTAAGCTTTATGTTGTCTTTATTGCAGATAAATAATCTGAAATAGTTAGTGCCTACAGTTCCGTTGGTTGATATCTTTGAAACGTTGAACTAGGTAGTTTCCTAAACTAACTCATCCTAGGAAGTCTGAAACTAAACAAGTCTAAATGAACTTTTTTTCCTTTTAGCCAGTTATTAGGTTTGTCAAGTACAATAGTCATTTGGAATCGCCTCACAGAAAGAAAAAGGGAAAAATACCTCTCATAAGCAAAACCTTTGGTTTTCGTCTATAAGTTGTCTATTAGAAAGTTTGACTCTCCAAAATTACACAGTACTGGAGATTAAAGACAAATCACTTGACTGACGGCATCGGTGCGCTCCACAATTTGTCACAAAAATTCAACAATACTACAACCAGATTTACAACACATTTCGCATGTAAGAAATTGTTATCCCTCACTAACACTGGGGCAACACGCGATGAAGACAGACTTTTTCCACATGAACCGTGGTGAAAACGAGCGCTTTCTTAACACAGGTAATATCATTATTCTCTGCCTAATTCGTGACGACTGACAAGATGGGAAATTTGAAGTGTTTAGCTTCCCTGCTTGGGCATTGTGTACGTTCAAGTTTTGTTGTGGAACTGGCTATTGTTAGGTCATAGCGGGGCGTCATAATGCCCATTGTTAGCCCTCTCAAGCAATTTGTTCGGATGCTTATCGTTGTAAAGACTTACGGCGGGGGCCGTTTGGACTAAACCTTGCGTTTTAGTTGTTGGCTTGTCCATTTGGTGTGAAGTTAATGGCATGTTGTGGTCTGTAGGCTTTTTATTCCACGACAGATGCTTTCTTGGGACAAATATAGCACTTTATAATGACATGGCTTGGATCTTTCTATCGGTGTCATTACAGTCTGGGGTTAATAGGTGAGGACTAGGGGACATGTATTGTTTAAACATAGCTTGCGTAGTGAAGGTAAATCGATTTGTTTTATGAAAGAATAATGTTAAAATTCTGCGGCATATTGTACAGCGATGAATATAAAACTTTATCAGCTAAACCAGGGGTGGCCAAGTTTCAAACGCAAGGGATCGACAAGAATTTTTTTAACAATGCGCGATCGACTTGCGGTAATAAAGTCACATTTATAACCAGAAGTAATCGACCTCGAAAGATAATTGTACTGTTGCGGCTGGTTTGTTTTAATGTGTAGGGCCAGAGTCATCAAAGCACATACGTAACCAACCGTTTGATTGATATTTTTCTACCCCAAGTATTTGGATTGAAAAATACCATTGTCATAATTCTCGTGACGCCAACACAAAATCTGACGGGATCAACCAGTCAAAACTAGAAGATCGACCGGTCGATCGCGATCGCCGTGTTGGCCACCCCTGAGCTAAACGATACAAACGCGTTCTACAAACAAACTTAAATCGTAGTTCAGCGCCAGTAAAATACTGTTTAGCAATTCATTCTATTGTCATTTTAAAAAACACATTGGTGAATAACAAAGTAGTTATGTATCCAAAACTACGAAGCCATTTAATACAGGGTCTGATAGTTGTAATTAAATATCTTTCGTCACAGGCAACTAAAACGCTTAAACCGCTTTTTGAACTGTATAAGCAAGTCAAACCACTTTACACAATAATTCGACAGTGCGTGCGTCGTCAAAATCAATGCATTTTAGGAACCGAGCGCTGTCGCGCAGCGCAGTGTAGCGAATGATTCCACGTAAAAGCCCAATGGTAATTTGTCACCCTATTGGGTGCCTTTAAACCAACAAGAACGTCTGTTGAAGTAGTTGCCCTACGGTACTTGGCCAGTAATGTTCCTGTTTTTATCATGTAACAATTATATAACGACAGCAATTCGACGGCGTATTCCGCTCGTATTAATCAGGACACTGGCTTTGAAAGCAGTGAGGTATAATTAAAAATTAAAATGTTTACATCCTAATCTGTTGCCATTTCACACACTAACTTTACAAGTTGATCAATCAGCTACATACACTTCTCATCTCAACACACGTTCTATCACGCGCACTTCACTCGTTCATAGACACAACAGCGTCCTTACCAAAACATTGACATTAGGCAGTCCTACTCAGGTCCTTTATACAGCTCTAGTCTCTTGCCCCGCTTCAGTACAAAGCATGTAGCTATAGCAACCGACAGTAATGGAGTCGGGTTAAGTTAATGATTAATGGAAGTGTGATGTGCGTTATGTCACGTGTTTACCTGCTGTAGTCGTCAGATATTGAGCTGTCTGGACGACTGTAGTTTGAGGCGGCGGACTCCACTTCCCGATTTTGCAACTGCTGCAAACATGTTGAAGTTTTAGTTCATTTTAGCTTTGGTGGCAATTAAGGTCCTGAAGCAATATTTTCCAACCGCGAGCTCTGCTTGCGAATTAAATTGAAGTGCGTACTTCGTTGCATTTATAATATTCGATTTAAAATATTAAAAAAGTTGTCTCATTACTTTTAATTACTTTTTTAGGGAGGTTGTATAACTAGGTTGTACGTGGCGAAAGTGCTTTACATCCAAGTGGTACGCGACCACAAAAAGTTGGGACTGTCCTAAGGAGATTATCGATATAAAAAACGCCTCGAAATATTTTTGTAACTGGCGGCTAAACTGAGATTATTCTTGCGAGAGTGTCGTTTTTATTGTTTCTACCCACCTAAAATATCAGATGAACTTAAAAATAAGAAGATTTAAACTAGTTTATCCCAATAAAATTTGTTTTTTTTCAGTAGGTTTTACCGGGTAGGAAAAAATGAAATGCAAAAGTAAACGCCGATAGCAAGAAATTCTCAGCGTCACAAGATCTGTTAACAAAACTCAACTCTCACCACGCTGAGGCTTCTGCCTAAAAGCCTGTCATTTTCAAGCTGAATTGACCCAATACGTCTTTTTCGATTCCGCTGGGTGGCAGTGGTGCGGTAGCGCGACGCAGTGGTAATGTTCATGGGATTGGCAACGGATGTTCTGGCAAGGTATCTGCCACTCCAATGCTCGGGTTCTAAAAAATTAGTCATGAAAATTATTAAAGCCGATTTAAATGGTCGTCAGAACCATATAATAATGTTCTTAACGGACATGACTGTACCGTGGTTTCGGGAGTTTTTTTTAACTAGGTGTTCAACTAATGACCACATCCTGTAAATTAAGATTTTTCACTCGGGTTCAGAATGAGGTTTCAGTGGGTGTAAAAAGAGAATATATTTTAGTGTTTAGAAAGGACCACTGATAGAATCGCTGCATTATAGGTAAATGTAAAAGGAAAAACGGACAAAAGAGATTGCAAATTGCCTATTCAGGCGTCAGTGCAGACCAACACTTTGTTCCAAGATAGACTTTTACTACATCTAGCAATTACGTTAACGTTTTGTCCAGTGACTCCCAACCTTTTTTGTCGTATTCCTCCCTTTCCTAATTTTGGAACTTTTCGTTCCTCGCCTACTAGACAAGAAGTGACATAAAGTAAAAATAAAAGGTTTGAAATCACTGGTCTACCTAAAACGAAATACTACCCTTTTTATGAATTATTCTTATAAAATCCTCCCTGGGGAGAAATTCCTCCCCGGTTGGGAACCACTGGTTTTGTCGTTTTTGTACAATCTTTCATTCCCAACTATATGTTTGTGTGTTTTCGTGTAGTTGTTTTACAACCAAAATCTTAAAACGTGCATCAGTTTACTCAAAATAAAGCAAGGGTATACCAGCCTGTTGTTTGAGCATTAAACAACCGTTACCAAGTTGTCTGATGACGTGAAGAGATTTGGAGCGGCGCCAATCGTAGGGCAAAGGAGCAATGACGTCATCCACCTTTCTAGCATGCCATGACACAGCCCGCCCATTGTTGGTTACGCAATCTTGGTCCTCGCCATCTGAACTGTGGCCAACAATTTAAAGGTTGTTAAATCCATCATCTGATAATATTAGTTTAAGGTTTGTAGCACTTCAAAATTCTATTTGGCGCCTAAACATCTTAACTAACAACGCTTTTACGCAGAAGCTTTAAACACCTTTTTTATATTTTACTATCCTTCGTTGTTAGCACTTTGTTTTTCATTTAAGTTGAATGCGGTAACAAGGCCAATGAAGGCAATCACCCACAATAAAACCGCTTTCCTGATAATTGCAAAATCTGTGAGTTCCATGAAAATATTTACCTGAGGTTAGGCGATTCCTCTCTAAATGCAGGAACATTTCTGTAACTTTTTAACATGATGTGTATCACAACTTTACCACCCACCCATTTTCACTTTGTCGCAGAACATAAAATTAAACTAAATACCTGTAACATAACCTTTTTGAGGTCAATGAATTTCCTTCCGATATGCTCTGAACGTATCGGCTATTACAACCATAAAAATTAAGTACCTACAGTAAAAACTTCTTTCAGTGCCTTTCCGCCCTTTCAAAAGGACCAAAACCAACAAGACCCTAAACTCTTTCCAAGTTTCCTTTGCTTGAGGTGGCTCCTTTAAAGGCAACCGCAAAACAATGGAAAGGTTCCACAATTCGAGGAACCTTGTTGTCCATTGTGACAATAAGGAAGCTGTAAGTTTTCTGTCAGAAACTTATAGTGCGTGAACGAGCTGGTTACATATCCCTGTTGCAAGAGGTTATGTTACGATTCAACCAACAAGTATCGGTATCTGTCTTTGAAAATTTTCGATTTGTGGGAATTTTTTTGACTTTGACTGTAAATTGCAAAACGTTTTACTTAACTGGAGTCATAGTTCCAAACTTAATTTGACTTAAATGCCACTTGACTCCAAAATAGCAAAATATGTGACTTTAATCAAACCTATAGCGGAGGACCTCAGCTTGGTTGACCTCGCTTCTAAATTGAATTAAATCACCCAGAAAAATTATTTAGAAATTGTCTTTCCTACTCCTGATTTGTATTTCTTACCACTTTGCTTCCAACTTTTTCCTGAAACAATTACAGCGTTGAAACTGCATTTTTCATATTCTGTCGTGTTGCCACACACAAGATATTTTTGTTTTCGCAACAACGCACACGGTTTTACAGCTTATAAATCCTCGCTATAAGCTCTCAAGTACGATGTAGCGGTCGCCTCGGTTTTGCTCTCAAGTAAACCTCAAAACTGAAATGAAATCACGTTTTCTACAGTCGGGCCTTTGTGTAAAAGTCCGCGATCAATCAAAAGTCTAGATTATGCTGGAGTTATTTGCTGACAGCAAATAGACTACATGGACAATTGTTCCAATAGCTGTGTGTATAAGAGCTTGGTGTTCGAATATGATCGTTCGCGTCTTGTTGCGTTAGAATGAACGCTGTTAAATGATGGATGTGTTCTGTGTGCAACGACAACCACATTTCGAAAAACGACTAGCTAATGCAAAATAATCTCACATCCGAAACTAAACCTAGACAAAAAGTACATTTGATACAAACTCTTAGTTGCCTAATAGTTGACATAAAGTTTTTTAAAAATAGTCACTCGCAGAATTAAGAAAATCCTGAGCAAGTGCAGTATTCAACAAACTCGTTTTTCTAACATTATATATGCGACTCACTTGACCTGGTTCCGTACCTAATAAAGCATTCACTGTTTTCTTCTTGACCATGTACTACAATATCAGGTAATTGAGCTTTTCGCTAATCAAAGAATGACTTCTAAAAGTGAAAAAGCCGACTTCAAATACGTTTGAAAACTATACTCGAACAACGTTGCCTTTTTATATTTGGTTGTATTACTTACAATACAATGCACATTAATATATATATATATATATGTGGATAAATTATGCAGTAATATTAACATGCAATTTGTTAGGGATATTTCGTGACAAACATATATTATTAAAAAATATGGCATGGCAAAAATGCATGGTTCTTAGTCGAAATGAATTACAAACAGTTACAAGAGGTATCTATTCAAGATGGTTTCGTATTTCTCCTGTTGTCCAGAACGCTTGGGCGGGTTGCCATTTTTGAAAATAAATTGCTCGCATTCTTCAAAGGAGGCAGTTCCTGTCCTCACTTTGGCGCCGAGTTCGGTGGAAAAGCTCGAATAGCGTTCCTAAGTATAAAGAATTATTGATTTTGAAAAACAGATAAACAAAACACAAGTGGATTATTGTACAGGTGGTTTTATGAAAAATTATCAGAACTTCCTCAACGTTCATCAAAAAAGAAACGCGAAACGGTCACAATGGTCAACAAAAAATTCCAAACCTTTCTCATCCCATCCAGTATTCCGCCTTCCTTAATCTTTGCAGCCACCCTGAGAGCTTTCGCAAAGCAGTCCATAGCGCCCACATGTGATATCAACATGTCAATCACATCAGTCGATTCGCGGCGCACTTTGCAATCAAAGTTTAAACCACCTGGAGCCAGACCACCTTGATCCAAAACCACCTGCAATAGTTAACGGTTCATTTCAATCTACTTTGTTTTTTTAATGAGATCTTAAATACATGACTTTTCGTACTTATACCTTTCCTCTAAATAGTAAATTGTAATTGTTACAATTAAATTAAATTGTTCTAAATGACAAATACTAATGACAATCTTAGGACCAAACTAATGACAACCTTTTGCGAAAATTGCTGTTGCAAGATCAGAAACAGTGAACAACCAAATGTTATTTGTCGTGCTAGATAGACCAAAGAAGCTTGTTAAATCTTGTTAAATCTGCTTGTTAAATCGTTAAAATCAGGAAGTCAAGCAGCTTTGTGTACGAGTTCCCGGTCTCTCAGATTATATTTTGAACGATGCATAAACTTTTATTGTGAACCGGTTTTAATGTTTTGATGCGGTTCAGTATACCAAATAATCTAGATTCAGCAAATATAAATTTACAGATTGAAAAATGATCTTCATTGACAATTTTTATTCAAAATATCATTTTGTTTGTTTCCAGTTTACACAAATCAACTGCTTAAAGCAACTCACTTGTTTCGGGAGCGTCCCTGGTTGACTCATCAGTTGAATATAGTGAGTTAAATATCGTAACCATCCCAATGAAACACTAACCTTCATAATCATCGCGGCATTTTTCACATCCATGGGAAATTGGTCGGTGTCCCAACCCAAGTCAGGTGACCCAGTGTTGGAATCAATTGACCCAAGAAGCTGAAACGCTGACGCCATCACTACGTCATGCTCGTGACAATGCCCGGCCAATGTGGTATGATTGGGCTCAATATTAAGCTGCGTAAAATGATATGTGAAATGACAATTTTATCAACAAAAGGAGATTTTCATACAACCTAAGTACAAAATTGGTTGTGGCCAAAACAAATAGGCAATGTTTTTTAAAAGTCAATTTAGAAAACATTGATGGCAATAAGTTGCACTTAAAAGAAACAAATCGCAGTATATTAAATGGGTGTTCTTGTAATTTTAACTTGCGGTCATGGACATTTTACGCAACTGAAATGACTTTGACAGTACGTTCACAAGCATATCCAGATAACGCTCGATATTTGAGCAGTCCAAAATGCAAAAATTAGACAGTACTGCCATACGTGATATATATTTCTGCTATTTTGACATCGTCAGTAAGTAAATCAAAGTACATTTTCGTTTCAATAATTTTTGTGTTTTAAAACCACTGTGGTGTAACAATTTGTACTGAGAGCCCTGTGCAGGCTTTTATCTGTTTTTGTAATAAATTTTTATGCTAAAAAGTATATTTTTAGCCTCTAACCTTAAAATCCTTGTCGAGACCGTACGTTTTTAAAAAGGCAATAACTGTCATCGCATCTGTAAAGCAGGTTAAAATTGTTTTTTTATTTTGGTTTTTCAACTACTCTTTTTTCGAAGTTGAGTTGCATATGGATTTACCGTAATCGTACTGGTGCTTAGTTGGCTCTTTCGGCTTTGGTTCGATCAGGAATTGTCCAGTGAATCCAATCTTGTTTTTGTATTCTGAAACGAAACAGAATATTTACCAAGCCAGGAATTTATCTATAAATGTAGACTACAATCGATTAAAAAGGGCCTTTCATCACAGACTCTTGTTCATTCTACCAACAAATTTTATTAACACACTTTCTTACCAATTGCCATTTTGAAAAAACTTGCGATTTGGTCCACCTCTGCTCTAACGTCAGTATTAAGAAGGGTGTGGTATCCCTCTCTTCCACCCCAAAAGACAAAATTCTCGGCTCCTAGTTTTTTCCCAACCTCTAAAGATTTTTTCACCTGAGCTGCTGCATAAGCGAAAACGTGAAGATCAGGGTTGGAAGCTGCTCCGTT
Source organism: Phallusia fumigata (assembly GCA_008931825.1). Taxonomy (NCBI): domain Eukaryota; kingdom Metazoa; phylum Chordata; class Ascidiacea; order Phlebobranchia; family Ascidiidae; genus Phallusia; species Phallusia fumigata. The sequence continues at coordinate 14,311 of QXVZ01029267.1, forward strand.
ACAATATCTAGACAAAACATGATATGCTTCTTTATCATTTTGTGTCATACCTGCTATAAATAACACACAGATTTTAGAGCCTGGACTTTTCATGATGTTAAAACCGGCATAATCGGCAAATAGCGTTGAAATTTATGGTACCAAAATTAATAAGGGCTTCGTTCAGGTTAATAACAAATTGCACGACACCAAGTGTTCATAGTTGACTGAGCTGTGACCAAGACACAGATTTAACAGATAATTTCGTGTTCAAAACTTAAAAAATGCACCTCGGGTGTGCAAACAGGTTGCAAGTATTCCACAAAAGTTTAATTCCAGTCTTTTGCTGTAACTCGCTCGCCAGCTCCACCATGCGGTCAAGGTTTTCGTTAGTCTCCTGAAGTGTGGTTCCCTCAGGTGCTATGTCGCGGTCGTGAAATGACCAATACTGAAACACAATATTATGTGTGCAACATATTAACAGGCAAGGTAAATGTACCAAGCGTTATTTTTTAAAATTTTACTCCGGTTTGAATAGTTTGTGACTGAGTCAAACTTACAGTGAACGTTTTTTTTGAATTGAAGGCTAATACTAAATCGACTGAATCGAAGGCTAATACTCGGATCAAGGAAATATTCTTGAAAGGGCTTGTAACTAGGTTTAGCATAACATAGGCAAAAGTTGGAATTGTCCAAATATGCGTTATGTTATACTTTTAATAGCAAAGACATTTTGTGCCAGTATTTACTTTAAATTTGGTAGCCTATCATATATTAACCTTTACACCAAGTTTTGACATAAAGTCAAATGCAACTCTCATTCGACGCTCCGCGTTTTCCATGCTGTCGGTTCCATCATCCCATGGTCTTTGTAGAGTAGGAAATCCAAATGGGTCGGCACCTGATCAATAACGAAACTGTTTAACATCTGTTTTTAACAGAAAATTTATAATTTTGCTTGACATAAAGGCCAATGAATATACTGGAATAATCACTAACGAGATTCTTTGTTATAGCACATACGGTGCATGTGAACGCTTCGAAAATTGCTTGTCATTCGGTATTGTAGTCCTGTAAACCTGGGTTCGGTTATATTTACGTAAGTATGCCTTTGTGGATGACATCATGACCGCTTTAGGGTAAATCTCCAGGCTTACTCTTTCTTAAATGTGGGCGACGGTGGATTTAAAATGTTGTCAAAACTAGAGCACAGGCTATTTTTGTCCAAAAAACGGAAAGGCTTCAAGTCTGTCGCACCTGTGCCTCGGAAGGTATGCCAGTAGCAAACTGAAAACCTTAACCAGTCTTGCATTGTTTTTCCCATGATAACTTCCGATTCATTGTACTGGCGAAAGCATAGAACATCAGTGATGGCAGCATCCGGCTTGTATGGAACTTTTGTAATGTCTAAAAAAAACAAAAAGCTTTTTGAGATTTACGAGATTTGAGATGGCGTTGCAAACAAGTCTGCGTATAGAAGGGTGAAGTGCAATCAACATTTAAATGATTGCGAAATTGACCTGCCGTGGTGAACTGCACGAACTCGAAAACAATCCCACATAGTCGTTTGAAGCGGTTCTTGTAATTTGGAATGAAAGTAAAACTTAAAGAGTAATGTACAGGCCCTGAACTCATTTAAACGTCATCCCTTGAACCAACTATTTCCTGCTTGGTGATTGATTTAGTGGTTTGTGTCGTGTGTTTTCTTTTACTGAGGGAAATAAACTTAAATCAACTACAAGGCACTTGTTGCAAATGAGCTTTAGGCTTGTCACACAATAAAAAAACGTATCGTTGTTTTTTAGAAAATTACACAAACATGTGCTGTAACAAATTTCATAGCACCCCACAAGTCCTGTGACCATTCAAGCTTGTCGGTAGGTGTGCCAAATACTTGCCCCGAACTAGCTGGTATTACTTTCCGGTTCGGTCGCAAATAGGCAAACGGGCGTCATGCACTAATTAATCTTGTGCAGTCAGTATAAATCACGCCTGTCACATAAGGGCTTGGTAGAACCACCTCATTTTAGTTAAATCTAGTAATGTCAAAAAACGTTTGCTGGAAGAGCCTTTATATGTTTGTATAGTTGCTGGCAGCAACAGTTCTATATCCTAGTAAAGTCAAGTAATTTTAGCTGACACGATAATTCAACCCCAGTTGTTTGACTATGGTCTGATTTTACCCTAAACGAACCACGTTTAACCGTTTCAAGGGTCTGCTTAAATTAATTGTTGTACTTTAGTGGTCCTGTTAGTCTAAATCACAACAAAATCAAATCCAAAACCCTGCCACTTACCAACTGGGAATATGTTAATCATTTTCGTCGCCCCCGAGCCAGATGCTAAAGTCATTGCTGGTGCAAACGAAGACATTTTTTGGACTTTTCACAGTTTTTTATTGATTTTGCAAACTTCTGCATTGTATCATAATAAACGTAGAACTAGATTAAACTTGCTTTCATTTTACCATATACTCAGTTGTATGGTATGAAAGCTATAACTAGTTTTTCCATTGTACAATTTCAATGTGCAGCAGTAGCCAAGAGTAACATTCTACACTGTATTTAATCGTATCAACAACAAGGAAGGCATTAGAAGGTTTACAGTTACACAGCAAAGTTGATTTTCCTTTGCTGCTAAAATGCCTATACATTGCTAGCAGCGCATACTTCCCTAATCAATTATTGCCTGAACGTCTGATAAAAGTCGTGCCGAACGCTTGCTGTGCGGCGTGTTGTGCTATCGGAACTTTAAAGTTTGCACTGTTGACAAACATTAACTTTTGATAACAGAAAAGTGACAGTGCGGTACGGTACGTTATGGTGAGGTACGCGAAAAAACATTGAAACGTTTGGGCGATGAAACAATAGCGTCGCCAGCCAAATGTTTTCAGGGTGGGGGCAAATAATTTACCTTGATGTAGGCTACAGCTTAGAGACTTTTGAGTAGCCTACTTCCATTTACAATTTAAAACAAAATTGTTTGCGGGCATGGGCCCTTTCGCCCCCACTAGGCTATGCCCCTGCGGTGGTACCGTACGCCCTTTTTAGCAGGTACGTGGTAGGCTTTACACAACTCAACAGGTCATCCCACCACACTTGACTAAGGATGACGGTACACTGCGGTACGTTGGTAAGGTACGATACACATCAACAATAATCAAACGGTACGGTACTCCTTTCACAACGAGGTGCGTGCTACGTACCACTCAATACGCACTGCACCGTACTGCCATCCTTGGCTATCACCAACAGTTTGAGCTTTGGCCAAGGTTCAGCGTTTTTTGGATTTGTTTTTTCTGGTTTATTATGCTGCCTTATCGTATTGTTGAATAAGTGCAGTAAAAACCAAATGGAATGTTACATTAACACTGTCATACTGTTTTAAGTTATTCAGTCCCAGATTATTATGTGTATTAAGGGATAGCGTTTGATTTCTATGTATTTATTAACAAAAAAACTAGCATTAAAAGCGGGGTTTTCCCACGTTGACAATAATTCCTAGACGATAGAGTATGCATACAATTGTATGCCGTTTGTTAAAAAAAATTCGTTAAAGAATCTGAAATACTACTGCTTTATGAAGAACGTATTAACGTGTCTATTTGTAGTAAAATGCAAAAAGGGTTTTTAAATGGTCTGTACCATATGTAATTGGCCGGTACCAAGTCAGTTGTGGTACGGACGATAAAATCTAAAATACCTGCAAAACAAATAGTTCATCAACAAATCTACTAACGTCGATTTGAGCTTTATTGTTTTTGTTGTCGTAAATTTACTTCTGTAAAAAAGAATGTCCACGGAATCAGAAACTATTTCTAGTGGTGTCAATGTGAGTTTTACATTTTAAACAAGACAAAAGGAGGGATTCGTTTTGTTCATTGACATCTTAAACCATCTTAATCTGTAATCAAATGTCATGTTTTAGGAAGAAAATGCTGAAACAAAAAGTGAGATATATCAACAACCAACCTTATCGGTAGCAACTGGTCCAAAGCGAAAAATAAGAGCAAAAAAAAGTAGGTCCCTGGTTGTTTACTTTTTTGATTAGACAATTGCTATTGCAAGTATTGCACACAAAATAATTTCTAATGGTCATTGATGTTGAGATATATTAGCTAGGGTTACTTTGTTCCCTGAAATTTAGTGATTGCTTATTTGGGACCAAAAACTTTTGTATAAATCATGGCTTGCTTAACTGGTCATGCTCTTTAAAGCTATAGCAATGTCAAAGTTATCTCGTAAATCTTATTTGTAACCCACAGACAAGTTTCTGGGTATTAGAAAAGCTTAAGTGTCAGACATACCAAAACCAAATGCACTCCAAACTCAATATTTGTAGCTACCAGCAAACAATTATATAAATCAAAATTGTACAACCAGCGAAATTAAAAACCAAAAGTAATATTTTTTGGTGATTTATTTTTTATTTGTATATCTATTAATAGACTGGTCTTGTTTGTGTGCAATGTAACATCAATATCTGTTGTGTTTTTTAGTTGGTGTATCGGTCCTTTTTTTTATGCCAACATGAATTATGTCAGACACGATATTTGAATGATGCTTAAACATTTAGGTTATTGACCTACATGTTTATTGCTTTTAATGACATAATATTATTTTTAGTTGCCAAACTTCCCAGCATAGAGAGAAGAAATTGGTTGATACATTCTCATTTTATTCGCAAAGAGTTTGATGCCTGCAAGGTTTGTGTTTTTTTTGGCATGTATAGAATGATAAGATGTTGACCAAACCTTTGTATTTGATTTGACTTTTCTAAACCTCATTGTAGACAAGGGGTAAGTTTTAAAACTTAATAACACCCTTGCTTTTTACTGGCAAAACAATTGTAATATTTTTTCTAACACAGAGCCTGATTCAGGAGCAGTTGGTGGAAACTAATGGACAGTGTGAATATGCCATCTATATTCAGGTATATATACATATATATGTGTGATTGAACATACTTTAATCATAAAACAAAAAGAGATTACAATTTGTGTTGATTTTCAACAAACATGCTGAATCTTTTTACTGAGAACTTCTTTTTAAAAGTTATTATAACATAAAATTTAATTAACAAACAAAAACAAATAATTAAAAAAGGCAATTATGTCTAAAGCCAAAAGCAATGCTCCTTATTTGTATCACAATAATTCAATTAAACCAAACACTTGTCCCAAACAAAGCCCCAAACTTAATTTAAAAAAAAACTGGCAGAGAACTTATATTTTGTCAAAACTTATATATTCATTTTATTGCAAACGTTTTGACGATTTCTGTTGTCACTGATGAATCTTTAAGTCCGCATCTTGTGTCCACTAATGCCACAAACAAAGCTTTAGCCTAACCCAGCCATCTAGCTTTTTCATGCATGTTTTAGGCGTTAATGATGAGAACTGATGGTGAGATTCAACAATCACTTGAACTGTTTCAAGCTTGCCACCAAATCAATCCTAAGAATCCGGATAATATGAAACAAATTGCCAAAAATCTGTAAGTTCAATTCCAAACCTTAATATAACTTTAAGATACAAGTTCTGCTGATAATTAGCACTCTGCATTCACCCTTTATCAGACCTGTATGTGCTTTGAGTGTAATGACTGTACTTGCACAAAATACTACAGCATTTTATACACTTTGACTTTGTATTTTAATAAATAATAGGATTATGGTTTGGTATTGATTTGTTTACGCTTAAACCCCATGCGGTTACCCCACTAGTCACCCAAAAACAGTCAAAAGGTACATGTAGCATGTTCTAGTTGTACAAAAGTTTAACAGAAACAGAAATGTGTCAGTTGAAGATTTGGTTTTGCACACTTTTTATGACTTTTGCAAGATCCTATTTTAATGTACATTGCAGGATTTTACTTGGGAAACACAAAAGTGCCATCGAGTGCTATAATCGTGCCTCTGACCTAGGTGAAAGAGATTGGGAAATTTGCCATTGTCTTGGTGTTTGTTACCAGTTTTTAAAGCAACTTGACCAGGTAAACTTTGTTTTTATCGGTTATTTAGATTTTACAGAGTTGCAAGAGCTTTTGTGGTACCCTTTTCCTTATGCTTGAATGACAAAAGTTAAAAATGAAACTCCTTTTCTGCTGACAAGTTGTTTTTATTAGGCTGAGCAATGCTTTTTGGAAGCATTATCAAAAGGAAAACACACAGTAACATACAGTGTGCTCGCAAAACTTTATCTGGAACAACAAGAAACTAAAAAAGCAGTCGACATTCTACAAAAAGGTACTTAACGATAAGGATGGGCCCAACCTACAAGTGTTTTGTATGAAACCATGTATTATATTATTGCTTCGGGTATTAGGAAGTGACACGTTTTTGTTTTGTTGAAAAACTGGTTGTCACAGTTTTTTGTTTTTGTAACAAAGAAGGACGTTAGTATGAGGAGACTTATCTTTTGCAGGAAAGTGTTAGATTGGTACATTCGTAACTAAAACTTGTTTTAACCACTCCCAATAGGTTAAGTACTGAACATCAATACGTGTTGCAGACATCAAGATAAATATATAATCAACTGGGATATAATTTAGACACCAATCAATTAACTATTATTGTTTCTTGATTACTTGTTTCTCCCACAAAACTTGTCAATTAGCAGTAAAGTTTGATGTCTGCTCACAATGTTTTGTTGAGATCAGCTGTGTTGCTTGTTTGTCATGGCATAATAACTGTCCCTGATTGGTATGTTTTGTAAACTCAGTTGGGACTTGGCATGTTTGCAATTTTTTACACCAGCTAATACATAAAAGTAAAAAGCTGATATCACGCAACACTGGGGTTTAATTGTATACCACATTTACACTTCTTTAAATGTGGCAACCATGAACCTTTTTTGCCTGACCTCATTGCAACAAGCTTTTTATGTTTGTTTGTTCTTTAAGGTGTTGATTTTTCTCCTGAAAATACTGATCTTCTGACATCGCTTGGTCTTTTGCATTTACGAAAAGAGAGTTTTCATCGGGCCTTTGAACTACTTGGACAGGCATTGACCTATGACCCTGAAAACTACAAGGTCAGTCTTTGAACATCCTTTTGTTTTTTAAGAGTTTGTCCCAGAAAACCTGAGTGGTGAGGGTGAAACCACCATTCCAGATTTTTTAAAAATATCATACAAATTTGAGTAGGTCAAACTTATTTAATTTTGTTCAGGCAATACTGGCAGCTGGTTCTCTGATGCAAAAACATGGAGATTTTGATGTGGCTCTGACTAAATACCGAGTAGCAGCTCAAAGAGTTCCGGAAAGTTCTTCTTTGTGGAACAACATCGCAATGTGTTTTTTTGGCAAAAAGAAAAATGTGGCTGTTAGTAGTAAACTCATTTTTAATTTCTTTTGTGAATAGTTCAAAAACTTTCATATATTTTCTTGTTTTTGAAGTATTGTAGCATGCTTAATTTTTAAGCATAATTGTGCCAACTAATTATTTGCAGGCCATCAGCTGCTTAAAGCGAGCCAACTACCTTTCACCATTTGACTGGAGAATCTTGTACAATCTCAGCTTACTGCACCTTACAATGCAACAATATGCAAGTGCCTTTCAATTTGCATCCACTGCTATTGGTCTGAAATCCGATCATGGCCCTTTGTACATGCTGTTAGCTGGTAGGTACATTTGGTCAATTTAACAACATATATGTGGTACACGAACCCCTTTCTTTTTGTTTTTTGGTTAGCTCAATGTTGTTTTATAAAATCATGATTGTTTTTAAATTTGTTAATTTGTTGTTTTAGTGGCACTTTCAAACCTAGGACAAGATGAAAATGCAGAACAGGCATACCAAAAGGCAATGGAATTTAATTCGTAAGCAATTTAAATTATTAATGTGTTACATATTAGATCTTCTCACTTAATATAAAACTTGAATAGATGTTAGAAATTTTTAAGTTTTGTCACAAAAAAACATGTCATAAAAAAAATGGAAATGATCATGTCATAAAAAGCTTAGGCACCTATGGATCCCAATAAAAATATTGTAAATATGAACAATGCCTGAATGCGTCATGCTCATAATGAGTCCGCCGCTGAGCTGCCTGCCTAATTGCAGCTCCAAAGGCTCACTTTGCAATTTTTAAGAAATAGGTAACTTAAAAAAGATGGATTTAGAAATATGGACCAGAATGAAAACATTTTCACATTAAGGTCAGAAAAGGTAAATATTAGATACTCAAGTTAAGTTGTTTCATATTTTTGTGTTTTAAAGAAGTGACCCACACACTTTGATCAATTACTGTGTGTTTCTTCACAACCGAGGGAATTCACAAAAAGCAGCAAAATGTTTAGGAACTTTTCATAAACTAGGTGATGACAAGTCTGTTTTGGTTGAAAAAGAGGTATGTATGTAAAAAAAATTTAATTAAGCACAACACAACTCACCTACTATGTAAATTACTGTTTTTTTTTAATTTTTATTTGACAAAATATTTTTAGCTTCTTGATATCAGCAAACGATTGTCTGCTGTCCTTCACATGGGTGAAAAAATTGTTGCAGAAAAAGAGAAGGTTGAAAAGCATAGAAAAAAGAGAGGTAACTTGTTATAATAGTGATCATTAATTTTGTTGTAAAGCATTTTGGCTTGGGTTCAAGTTCTATAAAATGTTACGTGAATATAAGTAATGCTTTTGACATGCACACCACTAAAAATGTGTTGGTTTAATAATACAACTGCTTGCTATTAAATGTTAAATTAAAACTTGATCATTTGGGCTTTCACAAACAAACAAGACAAGCTGCTATTTTAATATAAATCCACATAAAAAGTAACATGTTTGTCACAGTTTTAGCGAAAGGAAGTTTGTGGTTCTATTGGTGAATGTAGTTAAAAGTTCTTTGCATTGTATCAACTTAAAAAATTTAATTAAAAAACAACAATATAATTGCAGATTTTGATAATGGCTTGTGGGTAGGCTGTCTTCTTTCAAACAATTTATTTTTATGCTCATAGTTAGTTTATTGTCAAGCTACTCGTTTCACAATGTTTTAATTTAAATCATTTGATGACTTGATTTGGTGAAAAAATGTGCAAATTGTGACTGAATATTAGATTAAGAAACACAATGTTGTATTAGCATATGTGAGTGACATTCACATCAATACAAATGTGCATATGGATCCCTGTTTTGTTGCTGTTGTAATAAAAATAACATCAGTAAATGTATACCTGATCCAAATGGAAGATTTTGATGAAAACAGTGCGTGTCCACCATGTAAGAATCGTAATTAAAATGAACTCATCAGAGCAGATGGATTGACATAATGTTTGAAAATTTTGCAATGCACAGAAGAATCACAAAAGTTCAATAAGCCAGTATATATTAAATACCTTTTTTTCACAGTAACGAAGAAGACGGATAGTGTCTCAAACCTTGCTGAAGTGGAACAACAAAATCTTATTGAGGAACAAGCTGCACCATCAGGAGATTTAAAACCCATAAAGTTGGCTCCATTGGGGTAAGTTTTAGGCCATGAGTCAGCAAAACATAGCTTGTTTTTTGTTCATTTATGATAAAACGTGTACATCATTTATAGTGTTAGCAGAATTTGTTTTTGTGATTAACTACAGTACATCATTGCAAAAATAAAAAGAGTAAAATTGCTTTTTACCAAAAAACACCTCTGTAGTTTAGTAATAAACTACCATGGTCAAATTTTTGTATTATGTTGTTTACATAAAATTTATATATGACCTAAATTCAATTTCAGGCCACTTCCACAAGTAACAAGCTCCACAAAGCTGCCCCCTTTGCGTTCTCCCATGGCTCCTTCAAACCCCAACGATCTTTTATCACAAATGCCCACAGTTCCAGAACATGACCCAGGAGAACACAGTACCAAGCACAAGCGAAAACAGCTCATAGCTGAATAAAATAACTTATGGGCTGATAACATTCTTTGTGTTGTACATTAAAAAAACATGTTAGTATTTTTTTAAGTAAAAGTGTTGTAACTGCAGCAGAAATAAAAACAATTGAACTAATAACGTTTTGACTTTCTTTAAAGGTTTGTTCAAAAATCAAAATAAGTACAATAATGTTTTGAATTTTATTTATTGGTCTACAACAACGATTCCCAAAAGTTTGTGTGCAGTGAGATACATAAATAGTTCATCTATTTCAGTGGTCGGCAAACTGTGGGCCGCGGCCCAATTGTGGGCCGCCTAGTACTTTTTAGTGGGCCGCGCAAACCTTGCTTATGTGGGCCGCGTGGTGTATAGGAGCTGGATCCTGACGCGATTGCGAGGCCAAAGCACAGAGTTGTACTCCATTGTACCATATGTAAACGGTGATTATTTGACATGACAAATAATTGTTATGTAGGGATGCATTGTGATGAAACAAACAACAGTTATTTGACAAAACAAAATTAATTGTTATGTAACAAATGAATTGTAATGGAACAATGAATGTCTAGAACTCATGAATAGCAAAGTAAAGTGTACTCGACATGAATTTAATTGGTCAATTTTAACAAACAAAAATGTGGTTTTATACACAAAAAAGATTGATTAATGTTAGAAGACATTTTCAATGCAATTTTATGAAACAAACTTGTCTGTGTGGGCCTCCAGTAGGGATTAAATAGGGAATTTGGGCCTTCATAAAAAAAGTTTGCCGACCACTGATCTATTTAGTCACAGATTAAAAGATACACAATGTCGAAATTTTGGAAATTACTAACTTCACCGAGAGAAATTGCCACATAATGTAAAACTCGGGCAGTGGCTCTGCTTTACTTCATTGCAAACACTTTTTAATGTCTGTTTAGTGCACCACAAACTTTAAAACCCAAATTCTTTCACTAATTTGCAAGAGCCTTATTTTGCAATGTGAAAAACTAAATTGATCAACTATTACTGTCAAAGGCTCATCTCACTTCACGGCTTCTGTAATAAAATGTTCCAAATCTTTTTCTTCAATATTTCCTTCAAACTTGTTGACAACTTCCCCTTTTTTAAACAACATAACTGTTGGTACAGCTCTGATCTGCAACATAGATAATTGTAAATAAAACCATACATGCCAGATAACTGTAACTAATAAGGGGGTCTTTTAAATTCCACACATTGTTGTCAATGAGGTATTTTACCAGATGCTGAATTTAGGGTTGGATGTGCAAATGGTACCTTATATTTCATAGCAATGAGACCATGGTCATCAACATCCATCTTNAATTCCACACATTGTTGTCAATGAGGTATTCTACCAGATGCTGAATTTAGGGTTGGGTGTGCAAATAGTACCTTATATTTCATAGCTATGAGACCATGGTCATCAACATCCATCTTTGCAAGTAGAACTTTGCCCTCCTGCTTATCAACTGCTTCTTCCAGCTTGGGTCCAAGTATTTTACAAGGGCCACACCACCTTTTTTTTTAAAAAAAAGTGTGCAGTGTTATAACTGAAAAATATTTTGATTTGTTTAAATTATTTTGCAAATTATGATAACAGTCAACTTGATTTTAATAAACTAAGTTCCCACAAGTGCAAATGTACCACTATAGACAAATCTACAAATGCCAAGGGTTTCACCCAGCAATTGACTTGTATGTTTTATCCCATTCTGGACAGCTAGCAGAGTCACAGCTTGACTATTTCGACACATGACACACCACAATTCCATGTTCTACAAACTGTCTAAATTGCAATATCAACATTTCTTACTTGACCCATTTTAAGGGTCTAGTTGGGCAACTGCCATGGCTACAGAGTCAAATGAATCAGGCAACTAACCAATGACTATTAAACCCGATATCAATATATTCAAAAATTGACAACCGGAGTGATAAAAAGCAACCACTTAGACTTTGTGGTTGTCAAGATGTGCCACCTGTTCGATGTAGATAAGTAACTAATTTTTCTTCAAATTAGTTTCATTTGCATATATGTACCACATGCACATTGTGTTGAAATAATGTTTGTGGTGTAAGTGAGCATAAAAAACATTTTTACTCTTTTGGTGCTCAGATTACCGCTAGGGATATGGGGTCAAACAAAACCGATGGAGTGACAATTATATCTTGTCACTCAACAATATGTATATGTGCACAACAAATCTATCAAACACCACCATCACACATAAAACCGGTTGTTCAGGATTTTTCAAGTGCATTATCATCTTATATATTTAAAACTGGTAGTACATTTAGAAACACTGCACTGTATAAAAAGGATTTGATGGAAATAATTGTTTATCTGGACCTACTCTGCATGAAAGTCAACAATGATTGGTGTTGAAGCTTTTATAACTTTTTTGTGAAATTCATCCTCATCTTGTACAATGAAATTTGTTGACACTTTTTCCTGATAAAATCGTTTACCGACATGAAGTTCCCTCCAGTGGCTAGAAACACTTTTCGGTGAAGTTGGTGGAACTAGAAATTCAAGCACAGCAGAGAAATGAGTCAACTGCAAAAAGTTTTCAACACGTGGGTAGCAGTTTTTGTAGAAGCATGGGTGCATTTTTTGCAAAAACAGTTTTGAAAGTTTCACTCAAATTGAAAGCAATTGCAGACCTTTTTTACCAAAACTGAAATCCACCTTCAGATATTAGTCTTTCCAATTGTGACATAAGTCTTTCTAAATCGCCATTGTGGCACCTAATGGTTACGACCATGTTAATAATGATTTGTTTAAGTTTGAGGTAGCTTGTTATTGTAATAGTGATTGTCAAAAAAAGACAAGCTTGTCTGCAGAATTTAGCAACAGTCATGTGATTAAAAAAATATGATGGTTCTTCACTCAATTATGTTTTTGTATTAATTAGAAGCTTTGTTTGTATTAATTAGAATGAAACACAGGTGAATCGTATTTTAAGGGTGTCAATGATTAGCTAGAATCTTTTGTGTGTTACAGTAAAAAAAGCTTAAAAACCACTGTGCTAGGCTAAACATGCCCATAGAAAACATAAGGCAATTCACTAACAATCAGTTCCTTTGTAATAAATAAAATGATATATTTAACAATACTGACATGCAATAAAAAATTCCATGTGAGGTCAAACACCACAGTAAAACTGACATTTTAAAAACTGTCACTGTGAATAGTTTTTAGAAGGTTTATCGAAATAGAGGGCTAATCACTCTATGTAACTGATGTTAAACCAAACCACTATTAAAAAAGTTTGGAATATTTGCTTTTTGTTTTTCATCCACAATTTCAACAATTTTCATCATCCACTTATTGATAAACATAAATATTCTACGCTGATTTACTCACCTAAAAAAGCTTTGTTTTCTGTACATTTTTGCGCCACACACGTGTCTGAGATTTTTGATCTGCATGCGGCAAAGTAGCGCCGGGGAAGGATCCTGCTTATATTGGAAAACATTTTACGCCAAATGTAAGTCTAAAAGCACAAAATAAGATTAACAAATCCCCTCAAAGTTGTTTGTTTTGTCACGTCATGCTCGAAACTAGCTGACTCATACAGTGCTTACTTACCCATGCGAAGCAAGAAGTTTAAGTTTATGTTTCCGATTATTTTTTTTCATGCATGAACAAGTGATACCATTTTTTCCGAAAACACTATTTTGAGTTTGAGTTTGTGCCAAATGAAAGTGTAGCGAAATGTATTCATTCATAATGTCATACTTGCAGTGTGATATTAGGGAAGCAGATGGTAGGCTACTTTTCGTAAACACAGATATTTGCCTCAATCTCTGAAAAAAAACTGTTTAAATTACATTAATATGCTGGACGTTTGGTACTTACTTTAGACCAAACTTCTATTAATCATGCAAGGATAAGTAATTTATGTCGGAAGATCCTTCGTTCAACTACCCTAAATCTTACAGGATTCCTAACCTACTTTTAATCCTGTTTCCATGGCCGTTGGTCCGATCGGACTGTTTTGCTTTTTCCGTCCGACCGGACCCCAATAAAGCATGACCCGGCAAATTTTTCACCGTTTTAGCGGACCTCCTCGCGAGGATGTCCGATCGGAACTTTTTTTTTTCGTCTCGTTATTTGTTGCCGGCCCTTGTTAACAGCAGTTTTGTGGAAATGTTACTATTACTTGTAACTTGAAAAAGGAATTCTAGAATAAATTTACCGCATGTAAATGTTGTTACGGATAGCTAGTGATAGGCTGTCACGTATGTTTTATGTTTATGGCATTAAAGTATCAGTTTAACAAGCGCAGTGCGGTTAGCCATGTGTTTCTCCTGGTCTCAAAAGTAATTATCATGTTCTTCCAAGCATGTCGATAAAAATTGTAACCAAGAAATTTTGGAAAAATTAAACATATGGAGGTTTTTCCTGAAAAGACTAATAATTTACACTTGAATTTATACCGATATTGTAGTTATCAGTAACTATTTATCAAGTTAATGCACGACTCGCTTTTAACGCTCTCGATTGCCCCAACAATCTTTAATATTTTTCTGCTGAAAGAAAGCACAAATTACCAAATCATGACAGCATTTAAAATAAACGTTTAAAGCGACTAGTAGCGCAAAAACGAAACAAGTTAAGCATGCAGTAAATTTCACAAAGAACTTTTTACAGCAGTTGCAACCTTCTGGTATGCAACCTGTGCAGTTAAATGATCTGGGGACAAGTTTAAATTCGGCTTCTGTCCTGTTTGGGGATCCACATAGTCAGAATACGAAATCTCCCGTAAAATGGTATGGCCATTCTTAATGCCCACCCTTTGTGAATAAGCGGACAGCAATTCTGCGACCACATATTCGCAGTTTAGTTCTTGAGCTATGAAACTAGTGTAAGTGTCCAATTGTGTAAAGAGACCACTTTTTGCGTAGTTCGGTCGCACCACACCTATATCCTTGAAGAAGATCTTTTTCGCACCAAGTGTTGTAAACAAATCCCCTTCCAGAACGTTCCAAAAACGAATCATTGATTTTAATGCAGGTGAGCACCCATCATCTAGTGTTCCAACTGACTGATGTGCAGTGCTACCTTCTGTAAGAACACTGCAAAGGGCCAGACAAGCTGCTTCGTCAGATGAAACATGAAAACAGCCTGCTGATGCCCCGCCTTTCAGCATTGTCTTAATTCTTTCCGTATAAATTGTGTCAACCTCCTGTGGTTTTACTTGAAAAATCGTCATAAGCGGCGAGCGAGGTAGAAAAAAATCGCGCACCATTAGACGAACCATTGGAAGGTCCTGCAGAGTCAGTTTGCGAAATAGAAACTCGCCTTTAGTTATAACTTTCATGTTTACTTTTTAAGCATTTCATACACTGTAACCTGTAAATGTTCCTTGCGCGAAACTAATAAAAGTTGCTTTGTGAAAAAAACTTAACAGAACCATCCGCAAATGCGGGTTGTATTTTATTTTCGTAACTGGTTCCTTCCTCACAACCGCGCGCATACAGTACAACTGTTTTATCGGCCAAGAAAAGGTTTTCAAGTTGCAACTCCCAAATCTGGTTGCCGACTGGTATACGACAAGCTAGCACTGGAAACACCATATATTTTTTACAAATCTAGGTATTCTACATTGGCCAAAAACCTGACCCTGCAGACCCAGAGCAAACAAATGTAATACACATGAAATGCCTTTCAAATATTAACTACGCTGATGGGGTTGAGTTCACTGGATGTTCTTTGTACTTGCTTGGTTTGGTTTGTCACGTCTGACTGCACGCGATACTTGGGCTTGTATTTCTATGTAGATATAGTCATTTTTTACGTAATTATATTTCAAAATATTGTAATGCATCGGTTATTATTGTGCTTGATTGGGCAATAGGAAAAAAATGACACATAGAATTGCAAACAAAAACATCAATACAAGACGTTTTTTCATCAAAGTGTCACTACGTCACATCGCATTGTGTCAATTACCACTAAATTGCCAGCTTACCCTCGTACGAGGTACGTAGTATGCACAACTTAATATCTATCGTACCATACTGCCATCCTCGGAAGTCATTCATTTAACTGTATGTTTTCTTCTTTAAAAGCCGTGTTTTTAAAGCGTGTTCGTGTTTTACTTTTTGAACATGAACTGTTTTCAGTTTTTCAAGGCAGGAAACATGTGTTTTGGAGAATTGCAGCCAAGTTGTCATTTTTTTAGTGTGATGGCAGTGCGATGCCGATTGCGCCAAGTTACAATCTTAGACAACAAGGTCGTTTTAGTTATCTGCGCAAGGTGTGAAAGGAACTGTTTCAGGGCGTAAAACCTAATTAATGAGATACTTCAATACCTTTTGACTTATTACCACCCAAGAAATAAAATAAAGCTCTGCAGGAATAAACCTATGGAGATGTGTTTATATTTTCCACCCAGGTCAGTGTTTTTGGTAGCCTACACTGATTTTTGTTGCAATGCTGAAAATTTTTAAGAATTGTTTAAGTTAGGCCCACATCAAAGCATACAAAGCCAAAAAGCGCCAAGTCATTTAAGACCGTTTAAGGAAATGCGTAAGAGGAATATCGGAGCATTCCAACGCACGCATTGGCTATTTATAATTGATGTGGAAATTTTCAATTCATGTTGAAATCGTGTTGTGCTATTCAAGTTTCACGAGCTAGGCGTTTGGTACTAAGAATCTTGTAAGACAATCTTGTAAGGTGTGTGCAGCCAAGCAAACCTTTGTAAACGAATTTTTTTTGATGCACAGTGAAACTTATCGAATGTTAAGTACTTTGTTGATTTGTTCTAGGTAGCCGTGAATCTGGTGTAAACGTGCAAATTGCTTGTAATGTGGAAACGAAGTAAACTCAAAAATATTACACAAAAAAGATTAAACCATTTTTGTCTTTTGGACCGGAGTTGCCAATCGAGCAATTACTCGCTGACTTTTATCAGATACATTTCCTACATTTCAATGTCATTCGAAAGAAAATTCGTGCAGACTTAAGTAGCACAATTGATTGAAAACAAAGACACTAAATGGCAAACCATAGGAACCAATTATACGTCTGTTCTAAATTTGACTATAGTGGAAAAAAAGGAAGCAAAAATTTTTCAAATTACCCACAAATCTCAAAATATAGCAAGGCTAACTTTCATACATGCTATACAAAACGGTACAAAAGTTTTTCTCATTTTATCAGCTAACAAGCTCAAGAAAACGTGCTAGACAGGGTATGAGTCAATTACCAATCAAACTTGTGGCGTAATGCTTATTTTTAGTTGTTTGTTTTGTGTTTTTTCAAAATTTCTGCTTGTGTTTTTTCTGTGATCGTTAATGTTAGCAAGAACCTATAATGTCGTGAGGCTACACCCAACACAAAAACACATAACGATTGTGGAAGAAAATAAAGTGTTTTGAGGTTAGCCAGCAACATTAAAACAAGTGTGTTAACTTTAACAAATTAGTATTTGATAACCTGAATGGGAATCTTATAGCGAGTTTGCACAGCATTATTCGAATTGAACAAGTTTGAGTGCAATTCATGATCTTGTGTACGCATAGATATTATTAGGTAAAAAATGCACATTACTGTTGTAATGCTTTTTTTAATTTGTGTGTCATAAAAAAGATAATTCATGAGCGTACTATTTACTGTTTCCAATATGTGCTTGTGCTATGTCTCAAATCATGTTTTGCGCGCCTTTTCTATCGTTCTTTTTCTCGTGCTTGTCTCGCGAGTGGAGTTTGGTTTGCCTCCTCGCAAACACATCGAACTCTCGATGAGTCACGACACTTACAAACGCCATTTGTAGGACTGGGAACTTTAACAGCGAAACACTTCGTAGGTACATATACTAAAAATTGAAGTTGATAATTTTGAGCCTCCAACCGACCTGTGCACTACACAAGGCAGGGCCACGCTGCAAGCTGCAAAACGAAATGTGATCTTTATTAGGAACAAGTAGAACACAAACTTGAACTGCCCAAAAGTCGTTTGCTGCATATGCACCAAAAAAGGAGGCAAAGCTGTTGTACATGCCCGAACTCAGTGACAGAAACCTGTTAGTGTAATGGTTGAAAAGTCGATTAAATATTGTAATTGGTGCCACATTATGAAGGCAATATATATTCCGTTTCACTTTGGCATTTCTTTCACTTAAACGAGTTTTGTTTTATTTAGCAAACTACAGTTAAAAATATCAAATATTGCCAAAAAGTCTTGGTGTATAGGAATCTAATAAGGAAATAAAGAGTCAGCTGCAAGTTGCCTTTTACATTCACAAAAACCGCTTTCATGGAGCCAACCGACCCCGTCGAACAACTTGGTCCCGTTAATCAAGGTAATCCAAACGAGCAGGGTGATGCTAATCCTGTTGATCAAGCTGGTCCTATTCAGCACTCTGATCACATTAGGCATGCTGATTTCGTTGGACATGCTGATCGTATCGACAATGTCAAAGTAAGTTGGTTTTAAAAAACTTACAACGTTAAATTTTTGGACTGTGGTATATCTACAGTTAATTGTAAAAGTATATCTACAGTTAATTGTAAAACAAGTTACCACTACAAATATAACAATAAAACATTGCGAAAAATAGTGTGGGTAGTGTACTTTTATTCTGAACTAAAAGGATTAGTAATTCTTGGGAAGGATTAGTAATTCTTGTTGTAGTGTGGGTAGTGTACTTTTATTCTGAACCAAAATTAAGAATCTTCACCTTGGAGATGTACATCATCATCATCATCACAATCATCAACAACTAAACAACATCGAAGCCGACCAACTTACATCCAAATCGGAATCTTTGCGACTGGGTAAGATAGGCAAAAACCACAGTTAGAAGGCCTTTTGTACCATGGTATGAAGCATAGTTGAAAATGTCCAAAATAGAATGGAATGAGTTGAGTTGTGTTTAGTTTATTTCGCTCGGTGAAAGAAATAATAGCGACCCAATTTCACTAAGGAATACAGGTTCTGCAGACTATATCAAACTAATTGCCGCCTTATAAGTCAAATAATAATATCAATAAAATCCTAGTACTTTTAAATTTGATACGTTTNGCTGATCGTATCGACAATGTCAAAGTAAGTTTGTTTTAATAAACTTACAACGTTAAATTTTGGACTGTGGTATATCTATAGTTAATTGTAAAAGTTAACAAGTTACCACTACAAATATAACAATAAAACATTGCGAAAAATATTAAAGCTCCCTTTCAGCACCCCATGTCACATTTTCAACCAAGAAAAAGTGGGAAGGATGGGTCGGTGTACTTTTATTCTGAACTAAAAGGATTAGTAATTCTTGGGAAGGATTAGTAATTCTTGTTGTAGTGTGGGTAGTGTACTTTTATTCTGAACCAAAATTAAGAATCTTCACCTTGGAGATGTACATCATCATCATCACCATCATCAACAACTAAACAACATCGAAGCCGACCAACTTACATCCAAATCGGAATCTTTGCGACTGGGTAAGATAGGCAAAAACCACAGTTATAAGGCCTTTTGTACCATGGTATGAAGCATAGTTGAAAATGTCCAAAATAGAATGGAATGAGTTGAGTTGAGTTTATTTGGCTCGATGAAAGAAATAATAGCGACCCAATTTCACTAAGGAATACAGGTTCTGCAGACTATATCAAACTAATTGCCGCCTTATAGGTCAAATAATAATATCAATAAAATCCTAAAAGTACTTATAAATTTGATACGTTTNTGGTCATGCCTGATTTGCTGTTCAACAAAATCATCCACCAGGTGGTCTACGAAAGTCACTGGTCAATGGTTCGAAGATTCGTGTGTGGACTTTTGCTAGGAGATGAACACAAAACAGGTTATTACAACATTTATTTACCAACTAATAGTTCTCGTGTTGTTTGATTTTTAAGCTGTTAAACAAAACTACATGATGATATACATATCACGAAAACGTTATGTACTCAAGGGGTTTCGCAAAGTGCATTTGGGCGAGATTTTAAGTTCTTTTACGTTTGCGTTCACCGTTAAGGAAACACTGGGTTAGTGGGGTTTGGATGCTCGGGGTATGTACACTGCTTTAACTATTGCAACTTTGTAACTTTTATTACCAAGCATAACTTTTTATACATTACAGGTGCCGAAAAATACTCAACGCTTCAACAAGTCGCTGATCAAGGAATGTTTACACGATTTTTATCGAAGTTTGGAGTCTATACAGGTTGGTACCGTAACGAGAAAGGACAACTTACCCATCTTATGTAGTTTCTAAGAACCCTTTTTATAAGACATAGAATAAACTTTTTGACAGTCACAAATGCAAGCCGTTTAAAAACTGTTGTTTGCCAACTTGTTAATTGCTTGTTTTGGCATTTCAGGCAAGGCTGAGACTTTCCGAAAAAAACTCATCCAATTCATGAAAACGGACGTGTCTAGATATCAATTGATAGGTAAAAGTTTAATCTTTGTTTTATATCAAAATGCCTAAACGTAAAGACAGAGGTGCCTACGTAATCAATACAGCACAGATGGTCAATTTTTGCAAACAAAACTGGGATAGGTTGGGTTATATTTTTGGGTTGATACAGTATAAAATCGGATTTGTAAGTAAACTTTTAGGTGTGACCTGTCCTGATTAGCTTGACAAAACCCGTTTATAGTTACTCCTAGGAACAGCGGTACATGATATCACTAGGTACAATCAAGCCTCAATTGTATACTAACGAAAGACATTATCCAAGTGAAACAATTTACGTTTAAATGACTTTTTTGCTCAATTGTCAAGGTTATTGGGCGGGACGCACAAAATATGCTTTCGCACTTGTCTTTTCAAGAATTTTCCAACCCAGTATAATTTGTATAGCTTTAACAAACTTGCCAAGCAGGTAAAGTTGCTACTGGTAAGCATATACTTTTATTCGCGTGGTTTTCAGACTGTGCATCCTGACGCTCTGGTGTGTCGGGTTAATTTTCTAAGGGCGTCACACAGTAATTCTGTTTCGTAGCTAAACTATTTTTGTGTTAACCAATACAATTTGATTATAAGTGTGTTTATTAAATTCTGATCGCTTGTGCGTCATTGTCCAACTAATTTTCACATAAAAACAGTTCAAGAAACAATTTTTACACAATGGATTGCATACAATTAGCTACACACCTCGAAGTTAAATTTGCAGCGGTTGCGATTTATAAAATTTAAGCAATATATCAGTCGTTACCTTTTTCAAAAGACGTCATGTGGTCAACTAGAATGACTCGGTTAAATCAAGGTCTTCAGTATGTGACAATTACAACGTAACTTAGTAATACAATTTTTTGTCAAAAACTTTTGCGGAACTATTTTGATTTTATGTTATTTTAGAAAAACAAATAGGTTTAAACGTTTTGTTTTACACAGTTAAATAAATTTTAGTTTGTAATCAGTCACAGTTTAGTTAGTCGTTGTTAGATGATCAAACACGGCTTGGCTTCTGTTTCCGAAAAACCCTTAAAGCCACATCATACACCAAGCCTTTTTGATTACGTTCAACGTTTTTTTGCTTTCAAAATTACCATTCATCAACAATCAAGCCACAATCACTTCAAGCGTGTTAAATACTACCACAACGCGTTTGAATGTTTAAATTATACTAGCGCCGAAACTTTTTTGTTTTGTTTTTTGTTAGATCTACTGATTGACATACAAGAATGCTCTGATGGTGAGAAGGACTTCCTGGCAAAGTTTCTTCCTGTTAAGTTTTATTTTTACTCCACCCCAATCTCATCAAGTGCAGCTCACGCGTTGGCCCAAATGCTTACAAGGTTGAAGCGACCCATTGAAGAACTGGATCTACGCAGCTGCAACCTGAACGCAGACTCACTGAAGTTGATCATTGGAGGCATTACCAAAATGAAACACAAAGTCAGTTTTTAATAGAACTGTTTCGTTTGTTAAATTTGGCTACCGTATTCGGATCGCACTGGTTTGCACAAACAAAATTGAGAGTGTATGTTCAATTACAACTCTTTCTAGCATATATACATGTGTTCTGTTATTGTATGCAACTTGTTAAAATGTGCAGGTCGAATACCTCGATCTGAGTGAAAACAAGTTAGAAACTGAGGAAATCAGAATTATTTCTCATTGTTTCAACAAAGTGAAAGAGTTGAGGCTGTACGGCTGTGGGATTTTCCTGGCTGGCTTGGAGATTATATGCAAAGAAATTCAAAACCTGGAATTACCAGTAAGATTTTTTCAGCAATCACACAAAACCTGTAAATAAAAAAATTACAAATTAAATTGTAACACGATTTTGTCCTTTATCACGTTACATCTAAGCCCTGAAAAGTTGTAACAATTTATTTGGTTGATTTCTGACACAAATTATTGTTTATTTATTTTCCAGATGGAAATTCTCGGTCTGAATGAGAACGAGTTTGGAGATGACGGGGTCAGAACTATAACTTGCTGTCTAAACAAAGTGAGAAAGTTAAAACTGTGGTATTCCGGGATATCTGAAGATGGAAAACAGATTTTACGCGAAGAAGTTAAAAAACATGGACTCCCTGTAAGAATATTTGTTTTAGGAAAAGTTAAATATTGTATTTTACAATAATAGTTTCCAAAAATATCACCCTAACCTTACTTACGTCGTATATTAGTTGTGCACTTTAGTGTCAGATTGTATGTTACTGACCTTGGTAATGTTGCTGCTAAACGATTGTTTATTTTATTTTTTTAGGGTTCAATTGTTGAATTTGGCTTATTTGGGGGCAATCCGAATTTCGACACTGATAAAAACATTTGTGGGGAAACATAAACTCCAGCTACCATTAGGTTTTTAACGCGAAATGTTCACAAACGTCATTTTGTATTTTTGCATTGCTTTATGTGTGCTGATCAGAGGTAAGGTAAAGGGCAAAACCAAGAGCAGAAGCAGACGCGAATTCAGCTGAAAGACCTTTACCCAAACAAAAATAAAAAAATGCTGCTGAAATGTCAATAAATTCGGCAATAGCAAACAGGCTGTGCACCCCTGACCTAGACCTCAGTACAGCCAAGTGTGGTTTGTGATTACTCCACTCGCTAATTTTGAAACTTTACTAAATGTATGCATCTAAGTTAATCGGGGTAATTGATCCTAATCGGGGTAATTGATCTTAATCGGGGAATTTTTCCAGTTCAAAAACAATACAGGCTAAGTGTCACAAACTTCTGTTATGAATTTGTCTAAACATGTGGTTTCAGGTAATGATTTTGCTTTTGCCAAAAAATCTATTAGAGACTTAGTTTTCTGTTTCACAACAAAAAACACAAAGAGTTTACTTCATTCAAGTTTTGTGTTTATTTTAGTTTAAAATATTTCGTGCAATAAAGCATAATGTTTAAACCGCTTTTTCTACTCTTTGATCAATGGTTGGTTCACCTGCAAAACAAAAGTATACCACGTGTAAAAAAACGATGCCGCTGCAGTTAAATATACAAAGCAGGTAGATGTATANGTAATGATTTTGCTTTTGCCAAAAAATCTATTAGAGAGTTAGTTTTTGTTTCACAACAAAAAACACGAAGAGTTTGCTGCATTCAAGTTTTGTTTTTACTTTAGTTTAAAATATTTCGTGCAATAAAGCATAATGTTTAAACCGCTCTTTCTACTCTTTGATCAATGGTTGGTTTACCTGCAAAACAAAAGTATACCAAATGTAAAAAAACGATGCCGCTGCAGTTAAATATACAAAGCAGGTAGCTGCGTACTCATGAAGAGAAAGAGTAAATTTTACTGCTGAAACTACATCTACTTTAAGACACAAGTATTCATTTCACCTTCATTTAATGTTCACTTTCTATCAACATAAGTGAAGTAAAGGAAGTCTGATGTCATTTGTCACCAATGATCTTTTAAGGATAAAACATCTCCCAAAAAAACATGCGGCAATATTTTTCTACAACCAAATAGATCCCATCAATTTTATTGTGGAGAAAATGCAAACGTGTAAAAAGTGATCAAGAAACTTGAATTTTAAACCAGAAAACAAAATAGTTTTCCACCCTACAAGTTGGTGTTGAGGATAAAACAACAGTCCCAGCCTATCAAANTAGTAGTAAGCCTTGGCAGCATCGTAGTAGTATGGCTTCTCGGAGTCATAGTAGTAAGATTTGTCGTAGTAGTAAGCCTTGGCAGCATCGTAGTAGTATGGCTTCTCGGAGTCATAGTAGTAAGACTTGTCGTAGTAGTAACCAAATGGCTTTTGGTTATCGTAGTAATACGATTGACTCTGACATTGGGCGACAATAGCCAAAAGAACGGAAAGCATGAGAAGTTGGTTCATCTATAAAACAAACGTATGGTGAATTAGGGTTTCTAAATCTCTTAGCAATAACAGAAAAAGTTGTCAAGTTCCAACTTATTTTGAACGGTTTAATTTAGCAAGATTTACTATGTGGTAAATGGTTATCAATCATTAAAGAAAAAACAACCAACAAAACCACCAAACCACAGAAACATTGAAAATCGACTTACCTTGATTGCTTCACTTGTTTCACTCGTGATGAGTGAATGTTTGGTCCGGTTTGCGCATTTTTATAGAGATTTTTAATTGAATAAAGATAGGATTTCTCGTCATGGATTTCCACAGTTTTCTGGCTATTTTACTGTCATGAAAACATGGAAATCCAGTCAATTGGCCAAAATGTCTTACTGTTCTTTTCGCAGAAAATTTGCACGTTTTGAGCGTTGCGATGCACGAGACATTTAAAAATATGTCATACTGACTCGTTTGCTCCTGAATACTCGAAGCTTGTCCGTTTTTATTAATCGTATTAAATTTATTTGTTATTAATTTTACTAAAACAATTCTTTTTAGTTGCGGAATAGCGACATAAAAAAATTGGTGTGGTTTTCTTATAAACCTCCTTAGTTATGTCAACGTATGAAAAGTGAAACGACGTACGTTTCCACGATTTATTTACATTAACCAATGCAAAGAATTTTCACAAAACTGCAAAGTCATACAAACACGGAAATCCACCCGATGCAAAGTTAAGCGATGCGTGATTTTCCTGGATAAAGCGGTGTTGAATAAACAATTTGGAACTGCAGTTATATGTGGAGAAATAGTTCTGATAAATTCAAAGTTATAAAAACATGGAAATCCGCCCCATTAGTGACTTCCAACACCTCTTGATCTGTTTGGTAGAATTTCATTGCGAAACCTGTTTTGCCGTCTGTCCTTGCATGAAATCGTTTCTGTGATTTTACGATTTAAAACGTCAGTATACCGGCAACTTTATTGTATCAGAAAATAGTTTATTGAGGATAAACCCAAAATCTTGACTGTTTAAAGCGGATTCAGAGCTGGTTAACTGTTGCATTAAAACAATTTTAGCACTTTTTAAATACCTTTGCAACAAGTGAGCGATCGCAAACAGTTTTAACGGCGTTTTAAGACCGTCTCAACAAAAATGTAACCCATAAAAATCTCTACTGTGACACCATAACTTTCAATATGACGTCATCTGCAAAATCGGGGTTGCTTATAAAATAAGGATTTAAATTTCCAACTGAACTTGACCAAATATTACTGCGTCCTGTATGTTATAGAGTATCTGCGTTTAAGTTTATTCCGAGTATCACAGTGGTTGTTAACCTGGGTTCCATGGGGACGTTTATTTGGGCTTGACGAATGTCCTCTGATTTCCAAACACCAACCAAACGTGTTTGTCTCAAAAAAGTTCGTAAATTGGGATAGCCATTGGAAGGCACCTGTACCCATTGATTTTATCCACTATTGTGATGCAACAATGAACATTGGGCGCAGTAATTTTCTTGATATTGCCGTTTACAGCTTACAAAACTATTTAATGTCGAGATAAAAAAAAAGAAGACACATCAAGCTGCTATAACGTCGTCAAATCTCAACTGTGTTTGGTTAATTTCGTTTCAGTTCTTATTCCGTTTTGTTTCAAACCAATTCGTCTTTAACGCAATTAATATACTTTTCGAAAATAAACAAATCATTTCAAAACTAGGTCGATAATCAGTCTGTCTAGCTTTTATAACTGTATGCAGTGAGTTCAATAGTTATTTACAGCGCCTGCTGACTTTTTGCAGTCAATATTTTGGTCTTATAAACGCACTTGAAAATGGCAGATGAAATAAATACTTATATGTGGTATTACTGGATGCGCTGTGCGTGTCAACACTCAATAGAAACAACGAATATGCGATACTTATTGTTCTTGAAATGTAGCCTGATACCAGCTGACTACACTTACATCCAATGTTTCATTCCTGAATGTATGCCTTGTTATTTTCTGACACCTTCAAAGCGAATTTTATCCTACGGCAAGTTAAAAATAAACAATTTTGTTGATGTTTAGGCTACCAACATAAGTGAAGTAAAGGAAGTCTGATGTCATTTGTCACCAATGATCTTTTAAGGATAAAACATCTCCCGAAAAAACATACGGCAATATTTTTCTACAACCAAATAGATTCCATCAATTTTATTGTGGAGAAAATGCAAACGTGTAAAAAGTGATCAAGAAAACTTGAATTTTAAACCAGAAAACAGAATAGTTTTCCACCCTACAAGTTGGTGTTGAGGATAAAACAACAGTCCCAGCCTATCAAAACATGACATCGTTGCAGTAATTAACAGTAAAGCAACTTTACTGTTTGTCCATCAGTTTTTCTGTCAATGTGCCGATTTCCACTTATTACCTATTATCTCCTTGGTGTTAC
>QXVZ01029267.1:40882-74657 GCA_008931825.1 Phallusia fumigata
CAGCGTCGTAGTAGTATGGCTTCTCGGAGTCATAGTAGTAAGATTTGTCGTAGTAGTAAGCCTTGGCAGCATCATAGTAGTATGGCTTCTGGTTATCGTAGTAATACGATTTACCCTGACATTGGGCGGCAATAGCCAGAAGAACGGAAAGCATGAGAAGTTGGTTCATCTGTAAGATAAATGTATGGTGAATAAGGGGGTTTAGAAATTTCAGCAATAACAAGAAGAAATGTCTCAACTGACTGGTTTAATTTGGCAAGATGCATTATATAGATTAATCATTAAAAAAACAACTACCAAACTACAGAAACAGTGTAAATCGACTTACCTTGATTGCTTCACTTGTTTCACTCGTGATGAGTGAATGTTTGGTTCGGTTTGCGCACTTTTATAGAGATTTTTGATTGAATAAAGACAGGATTTGTCGCCTTGAATGTTCGCATGATTCTGGCAATTTTTCTGTCATGAAAACATGGAAATCCATTCGGTTTTCAGAAATTATTTGCTCGTTTTTTCGCAGAAATTTTACGTGTTTAGAGCGTTGCGATGCACGCAGCAATTAGAAATATGGAATCAAAGTTCGTTGTTTTAATAATACTAAAAGCCTATTCGCTTTTATTGAGTTTTTTATGTTTGAAGTCTTCAGAATCAAATCAAATAAACTGTAATTACCTTTGATAAAACATTTTAATCGCTAACTATTTCCATTTGCAGAATGGCGACATAAAAATAGTTTAGTTTTCTTGTAAAGCTCCTTAGTTATGCAAAAGTGTTAAAAAGGAAAACATTAAACGTTTTGACAATTTATTTGCAATAACCACTGCAAAGAATTTTCGAATAACTGCAAAGTCATACAAACATGGAAATCCGCCCTTTCCAAAGTTTAGCGCTGCGTGATTTTCCTGGATAAAGCATTATTGGATAAACAATTCTGAACAGCAACTTAGAAGTGGTAAATTGGTTCTGATGAATTTAAAGTTCTATCAACATGGAAATCCGCCTCATTATCAACTTCCACCAGCTCTTGATTTCCAAAAAATATAGTAGAATTTCATTGCGAAACTTGTTTTGCTGCCTCTGCTGCCATTTGTGCAATGATTATAGTATTTCATTGGTTTCTGTGCTTTTATGATTTTAAAACGACAATGTACCTGTATTTTTTATTATATCGGAGAGTTAAGTCATAGCAACAAGCTAGCGGTTAGAATTTAGGTTGTTTACAGAATAAAGATTTAAATTTCCACCTCCACTTATCCCAAGTTTGAGCGCAATCACCGCGCCTTGTAGACTGTAAAAGTGTCATCAAGTATTTTCCAAAGACCCTCATAAATGTCGTAACATGTAGGCGGTCGATCTTTTTGTATTCTTGTCATAAACATAAACAAATCATGATTGGGGCAGAGTCGGCAACTACGCTAATTACTAACTTTTAAACGCGTACAATGCAGTGAATTTTTTAGTTCATCTTTTCTGTCAATATTTTGGTCCAATAAATACATTTATTGATGCCACCAATCTAGATTTTCCACGCAAAAATATGCGAGTGATTTTGAAAATCTATCCTTATTTCCATGTTTATTTGATAATTAATTTTCTGCGGTTGTTTTGATCAAAAATCGTCTTGCTTTAATGTTTGATTATTACGAGGAAATTTAACCCACAGCCAATATATGCTAATTTTGTAGAAAATGTTGCTTTTACTAAAAAAGACAATGCCTGTTTAATAATTAAAATTATGTGTCTGAAAATGAAAAATTATTTACACGCTTCTTTTATAGACATAACGGATCGTCTTAACTGTAGTTGCAATTGTTTCTGATGCAACAGGTTGGTTTGTCATAGAGAACACATCTGAGATGCTTGTAATATTTCATGTTTAGATTTTAAGCGTCCATACTCTACTTCAATTATGATTCTGTTACCAGACTTTTGCTTATGTGTCTAAGTTTGCTATAACTTTGAA
The DNA here is from genome assembly GCA_008931825.1 of Phallusia fumigata. Lineage (NCBI taxonomy): Eukaryota > Metazoa > Chordata > Ascidiacea > Phlebobranchia > Ascidiidae > Phallusia > Phallusia fumigata. The sequence continues at coordinate 42,846 of QXVZ01029267.1, forward strand.
CATGTTACACGAAATATGTACTTCCCAAACCAAGTTACCGTAAAGACTTTCACCCTAAATAGAAAACTAAAGTATAAATTCTGGCTTTATAATGTCGTTAAACAAAATTGCTGTAACATAAGGATATAAGGGTCGGTTTTGTTTGTTTTTGTGAGCAAAATTACCAGCTGCCAAAAAGTCAGGCAGTTTGTTTTCAAACTTTTTATGTACAAACACAATAAAAAACTCAAAAAAACATAACGCAGTGCAAACAAGTGTTCATAAAAATAAAAAATAAAAGTTTAGTAGTTTTAGATTAAAAACATATTCATTCATAAGGTGTTTCCAATAACCACTTAAATTGAAAGGAAAACAAGTTTGAGGCCTTACTTAAGAGGGTATTTTGGCCTGTACTTCATTTGGGCCACTATGTCTAAAACTGCGTGTCTGAATGGTGCATTCGCAATTGTACATACACATTCTTGGTGCATACTGTTGAACGTTAATGATTTTCGGGTGAGGTTTGCTGCACAGGTATTATACATTGACGCAAGCATTCCATGGTTAAATGCTTTTTCCTTGTTGCAGGACTTATCGGACACATTTGGTATTTCGTCCAACATTTTTTTAATAATTAAATGCATCACAATGGTGCATACCGCATGGGCACCGAGCGGACCCGCAGTTTTAGACAGCACCAGTCGTTTAAATCCCAAGAAACATCGTTGATAAAACCCTCGACGCCATCAACTCAACCAGTCCACCACTATCATAATTACGCTTAGTGCACAGAAAATTGTTCCAAGAATCGCCATCACCAAAGCCTTCAGAGAAAAAACAAAAATACAAGTTTTCTAGCTTTTTATGTGATACATTTGGTACGCTTCTTTAAAATATACTAGAAGAGTTTGGGTTAACAAAAGTATTAAATCTATCTGAATAGACGTTAAACTTTTATTTTCGCTTTTATGATGTTTTTTGACCCTCGTGGTGGACCATCGTTTCTGTTTATCCGGTTGAAGGGAATCCTACATAATGAATCAGATGTAGCCGATAAACACCCCAATCATACACAAAAATACCCATACAGCGGTAATATTAAAATCTGCTTTACCAGAATACTTACAATTTTTCTTTTATTTCGATATTTCTGCTGGACACCTTTTGCGGCTTTGTCTCCAGTCAACTTAAAAAATATGGCGCTGGGCAAAACAACAAGTAGCGAAGCCGATGACGTTGCTCCTGGAAAACCAAAATAAAGTACTCATCGTACGGAAATCATTGTACGGAGAGCGATGGTGTTTTACTTCGACAAATCAATGTTAAAGTCAATTGTTGTCATATGAAACTTTTTGGTCATTATACTTAGGTTAAGGTTCGTCACGGTATATGAAACCATTTTAACTAATGCAAGTTTACAAGTTTATTCCTACCTGCGATGCCGAAAATATCACGAATGTTTGGCACAAACAAAACTGAGAGCGTAGCCAGAGAAAGTAGAACGAGCATCACCACAATGTGCCTGATCCAGGAAAACTGAAAGTACGACCGAGGGAAAACTGCGATAATAACAGTTTTTCTTGCCTGAAGAAACAGAATAAATTAGGTTTCGAATGCAATATTGTGACATTAAGTTGGATTTATTTACCATGCGTTTAGTTTTGTTATGTTTGACAGGTTTTAGGTATAAACAGACAGGAAAATGTTTGTGGTTTTATAGATATCCTATAGAAGTTATTAGGAAAAGACAGATATTGAAAATATTTGTGCATATAGATATAAAAGCAAGTCCTTCTTACTGGATAATTTAGAAGTGGAACCGAAAGGGTGACGCAAACGATGACCATCACTCGGGACAGAATAATCAGAGGATCATTCGGATTGTACAAACTATAGGTCAGCAGAAGTTCCGATTTAACTTTGTCTGTAAATAGATTGTTCTTAGGATTGTCTCTGACCAGCTGCTATAATTTTGTTGGCAAGATTGGTACAATCAACAGGAGGGAAGTTTAAAAAGCAACTGCAGCTACTTTAAACGCAAACAAACAATTCCTATTGTCTCCTTAAAATTGCATGTTGGACAAGTGGCTGATTCCCCTGTCAATCAGCATTGCTTCAATCCAGTGGAACCCACCAACTCACTCAGGTTCAAAAAATGAAAGCAATCCAACCAGACCACAGACAACTTATAATAACCATGACTTATGTTTTGTTAATCCCGCGAGTTCGAACACCTTGACCTAGGTGTCGTTCACCTTGATTGCCTTGACCAAGCTGTTACTTTAGAGCAGGGGTCTCAAACTCAATTGTCTTCGAGGGCCAAGTAAAAACTTTAAAGAAAAGTTTTGTTGCAGTAATTTTGCAAATGTCAAACACTGCGCTTGCTATTCTATCAGTATATTACAGCTTAGCTTATTTGCGCGGCATTTTAAATTTTGGATACAGCTATCAGGCTTCTTAAATATCGATAGACCAAAACAAGCTGATAAACAGAAATATAGCAGAAATAAGTGAAAGAGTCAGCTGTGCAGCCATCTTTAGACCTATTTACGTATCATGTTAACTCGCTGGCGAGGCACTTTATTGGGCCCAAAGGGAAACAAATGAACTTTCGAAATGCTTCGCGGGCCGCACAAAAAGACGTGGCGGGCCGCGTGTTAGAGACCACTGCTTTAAGGGAACCGCTATTCTTGTTCTACTAACTCAACTTCGTCACTGTTTGGCGCAGAAAGCTTCTTGACTCAAGGCCCTGTTGTTCTACCAGCCATTTCTTTCAAGGCTTTGAAAACTTATAAAAATGCCGAAAGCAGATTTATACTCACTATAGAATGTTAGGTATCCAAACGTTGCTGACAGAAGATAAAGCAGCAACACGTTGGTTATTGAAACAGCTGCAACTTTCTGCATGCGACGAACTGTAGGCCTGTTCAATAAAAAGCGTCGGCCGTGTTTAACATTTTCAATGCAAAATTTGTCTTATGTTTACCTTCGCAATTCAGAATAGATGGGAAGCATGGACGCGTGGCACATAAATGAGAAGAACATGGTTGGCACGGCATAAGCTGTCTGCAATGAGAAATTTCGTTTTATTTTTCACTTGGCTGACTGACCTGAACAGGGTCCGTGCTAATGACAATTTTGCTGATAAGATCAGTCGTAATGCAGTACAGAAGACACGTGTAATGAAAACCCCGTATATTGCATAAATCTCACATATAAGAGCACGAATTAAATCAATACCCCGCAAAGTAGACTCTATTTTTTTATTAAATATAGTACCAACCATGCTAACTTTAGTATTTATTTAAGCAACTTTACATGTCCGTTAGAGTGCGCTACATGGCAAACAAATATGTTGATTCCCATTCCTACGTGAAAAAAACACAATACAAAAGGGAATTAGCAAGAGTTTGGCGAGCTGTTGGACCGAACTGTTGAGGCCACACATACAGACATACAATTAGGAAATTTCCGGTTTTATTACTATTGCTTAATTATCCTTACCCTTGAATTTAGATTTACGGCTTTCGCTGAGCAGTATTGTTCCTCGTCATCCAAACCGTGGTGACTTGTAGTGTAATTATTGAAAGTGCTATTAATTTCTCGTTCCAGCGGACACGGTATTGAAAACTTCTTAGCGATGACAGTACAGGTGAAAAGTAACATACAGATCATACCAAACCCGCTGGAATAGCCCAAAAATTCTAAAAAAAACATAAAGAGTTACAAAAATAGAGAATAAAAGGCTTAACCTGCGTAGTATCTAAACAGGGTTGCTTTCTGGCATGCCTTGTGCTCCCATTTTTAACCAACAAGGCAATCAACCTTATCGAACATTTCTTAAAACTGCATTGGAATGAAAACAGTTTCACGTGTAATTGTCCAATAAAAGCGTTACATCACGGTGTCGTGTTTCGTTAGCGTGGTTTTGGTTTCACTTAAAAACGCAATAACCGGAAAACACACCCCCAGACATAATCATGCGTTTGTGACAATATATATTAGTCAGCAGCAAACTCATAACCCCGTAGTTTTAAAAGGCGCCTGCGCTGGAATCAGATTCTTGTTTAGTCGACAAAACAGAAGGGGAGCAATTCTTTCGTGTTATATCCGGTATCGGATACCGTCGTATTATTTACCTGTCATCTGATATTTAACACGCCACACACTTTGTTTGGGGGTGTGACAGCACGTGGTACAGATAGTTGGACTCACTTACTCCCTTTTTTACACAATGATCAACGTCTCAATGGCATATAAATGTATAAGTAACTATGTAAAAAACAGGTTTGAAGCGTAAAGGCAATGCAACTAACTTGAACGGAAAGCTAACTTAGTGTTATTGCGTGTACTATCCTTTATTAATGTTTGTACTTACTTATATCTTTAAGTGAAGAGAGCGGGATTATTACCAGAAAAACCACAGCAAGCATCACGAAATCACCTTTTACATAAATCGGTTCCGATTCTTCACTAAAACAAAACAATTGTAGTCAAGTCTTTTGAAAGCCGGGACTCGAGTCGAGTCAGTGACTCGAATCTTCCCAACACTTGGTTCCGCTATACTGACATTTTTGCGTTTGACTAATCTCCAATGTAGAATACTCTAAGCAAGTCATTCAGTTTTAATTTTGAGAAGAGCAATTAACCAGTTTTAACTCTGTAAACACGAGTTTGTCATTGTAATTGACAACAGAGAGGTCAGGGGGGTTTATTGTGCTTAATTCTAAATTTATTTTTTGAAAATTAATTGTACTTACTCATTAGAAATATAGCCAACAATAGACTTGATAATCTCTGGCAATTCTGTTTTGATGATAAACACATACGAACATATAGCTGAAAAATAAATAATATGCGTTTAAATGTCGGGTTTTTACGTTAAATATGTTTTTAACGTAAGTAAGACGTGTAGGATTTTTGTGCGTTATTGTGCCTCTTGTGTTCAGTTTAGTAGCAGGTCTTACACTAAAGACGAAAATGTTAAACTGCAGTGGATTTTGCTACATATCGACACGAATTGCAATGTCTAAATAGGTTCGAGCAAAATATATTTCATTCATGGAAAACAATTCTTTCATCTTGTAGAATAGGTTAACTGATCTTACATTTATAATGCCTACGATTACACAGAAATTGCTTTCTATGTCCACAACCATTTACAAATTGGATATTAAACATGGGAAAACCAACCTCCCACACAATGCAACACAATCATTAAGGAAGTGAACATTTTTCCTCGAAGACCAAACGCCTTTCTGGCGAGTCCTTCATATGACTTTTCTCCGACAAAGTCACTTAGTTGCAGCAACATAGTGATTGTATATCCGGCCAGAAATGACGTAAAAATTAGCAAAACGCTACAAAACAAAGTAATTGAGAGTATCTTTTTAAAAATATTTGGCTGAGCGATATTTTAGATTATAATCGATACAATATACTTACAAAAAAGGAACCATTCCCAAGTTTTTGAGAGACTCGCCAAGACCTAGGATGCCGCTTCCCAAAATCGCGTTCATAAGATTGAATACCGATAGTGCAAAGGAGAGAGCATCCTTAAACAAAGTCAAAAGTTACAATTGAGTAAACAAACATTTATCGGGTTTTGTTGGATAGTGTGTGTAGCGTTACTTTAGTTTTTAAAACGATCTGGGTTTAATTGAATAGTCTGCATAAATTTGTATTTGTTACAAACCTTTCTTGTGTTCCGGGGTTGATCGACTTTATCAGGTTCGCCTTCAGTTAACGGAAGTTGGGAATCGCCTGGACCTTCCTCGAACTCTGGAGGATTCTCATCATCATTTGTAGGAGAATGGTCGTCCAAGGGTTCAAACATGATCATAGAACGCCGATCCTCCATTTTTAACCAAGTTTTAAACAATTTACTGAAAAAGACCACAAGTCTGTAAAACGACTTGAAACGACTGATGTGCCGAGTCAAACAAAACTACTGAGCCTTTTCGGCTGCTGGAACATCTGGTTTAAAAGGTCTGCGACTGATTGGCTGAATACTTTCACGCCCTATGAGGTTGGGCTCACCTTTGGACAGATTTCGGTTGTCCTTTCGAGCACAGTCATGTAACCAATAAGCGTTTGTGGCGCACACACGCCCATATCGGAACACAATACAACAAAGGGTATCAAATTGACGTGTATTTTCGACACTGATAGTGCGTTGATTTAGACCTGATTGGCGTATTGCACCGACATAATCATTTGAAAACAATTATTTAAACAAACATCTACACAACACAACAAATTTTTTTGGGTAGACACGTAAGACTTGGTTTGAATTCCACGATTCGAATTCCAACAAACTCTGAACGTCAAACGCCAGAATGCCTCGTAACATAGCTTAAAATTCGAATTTTTATTTCACCATTTCAAATTTAGTGGGCTTTTTGTGGTAACAAAGATTTGCTGCAGTCATACCAGGATTTATCGTCCCCATTTTGTTGTATTTCTCGTTGATTTTAGCATTTGATATCAACAATGGTGTTCGGATGCCGTAGCTCTGTGTTGCTTGCATGGCGATAATTGGTAATTTCGGTGAAAACATTGAAATGGAAATTGCCGCTGAACTCCCAATGTCATTCATGACCACAACTTGACTTGAGAGTGTATTTGGCTAACAAGTGTTGCAACCATTAGTCCAAATCAGTGTGTGGTACTTTTTAGCTGTGGTGGTAAGGTGAAAAGTTTTCAAAGATTTGGGACTTATCAAAACGCCCAATATCATTTTCTAAATCTTGTTAGCGCGTAAACCAAATATGGTTCTAAATATGCCGCGTTTTTCATTTTTATCCTTTAGTCCAATTAGTTTGACAAGTGCCGTTGTCATCAGATTTCCCCCCATAAATGCCTTTTCTTGCTATGGTATCAGCAAAGGCGCAACATTGCCATTAAAACATATGCAAGTGAAAGTTTTTTGCGCCAAACTCACCCTCCGATGTGAGCCCTCGCCACATAACGCCTTATAATTACGGTGTAGCTGCAGCGCGTACAATCTTGATCAACCAATTGTGCCCTTTACTTTTTTGCGTTCCATAACGGTTTTTATACGTTGCGCAGCTATTTCCGGCTTGGTGATTGTTTTAGTGCAATTGTATCGCTACGATTTCTTTCATCAAGCGAAATAAACTCAACTCAACTCATATATTTGCAGTGGCAACCGTTACAACTTTTGTTAAGCGCCAGGTGTCGCAACTCGCAAGTGGATCGTCTTAAATTGTATCAATTTTTGTCGGGTGGTATTTAAACGCTTATGGCCAACAGTTCGACGATTTGAGCAAGGTTTTGTTTGCACTAGCGCACAAAGTTAGTGTAAAATCTGTTGTTATTAAATCCTTGGTTTTCTACCATCAACGCTCAGATATAGCAGAATTTTTCAAAACAAGCGGTCGTTGTTAGTCCTTAGTAAGGATTTAAACGAATCTAGGTGGATAATTGGGTAAAATGACAACTATAGTTTGACGTCGAACCCAACTTCTAGTGGTAAAACGACTTTATGCGTAAGGGACTTTTTTGTATTTAATATTTAAAAACATAATTTTTACGTGTTTGTTGATAAAATTAAAAGCAATTTCTGAGCTGTCAAAAACGTATTTTATTCATAACATAGTATTTCTTTTACATTTTTGTGTTTGTATCTACTGAAGGACATTCTAGAATGTTCGGGTGACAAGAAGGAGTAGTTTGATTTCAATTATAACACAAGTTGCACCACAACGTAAAATTCTACAATTGCTAAAAACATTAGAAACAATTTCTCAAGGATATGTGACAGCAATAGGTTTTTTTAACGCCAAAAAGGTTTAAAGGAGCAATGCTGTTGTGAAATAGTGATTTGCGATGTATCCTGTCTCAATAGATCAATGTAATAAAGTCATTAGTAATCTATATTTAAACGCTTTATCCATGCATTCATTGTGTGACACAGCAAATCAGTTTTTGTGATGTTAATTTAACATGATAGAAACGCGCATCTGAACACGAGGCTGCAAAACTAATCTAACTTCACCGCTAAGGATTGTGTTGTTCCTTTTTCGCGTGGTTTCCTTTTAATGCGGTGAACTGGTGGTTCCTCATTTTCGCCTACGTCTTCCGAGGTAACCGTATTGTTTGTGAAAGACTTGAACTGGAGGGATTTACTGACTGTTGTTGCAGAATCAATTGTTTCATATCGCCGGGAATTGTTTTCAGTGTAAATATGTGCTAAGTTTAGCGTTTACCGTTTTTGAACGCTACAGCCCAGAATTATTGGTCGGCATAAATGCCGTATCGTAAGGGCAGTCGATTTTTATCGGAATCAGGTTGAGTTTGATTGGTGTGGCCTTGAAAGTCATTAAAATGATGGTCAAGTTGTGAACTAAAAATGTTCTCTGGAGTTCCCATTATGATCGATTGCTGCCACCTGCTTGTCCACTTCGCGTTGTTCAGTGTCATATTACGTTTTGGTTTGTTAATTGTAACGGAAAAACATGTTAGTGGAACCAAAGACGTTAAGGTCCTTTGTGCCACTGTGTTGGGCGTATGCTTGATCTGTGGCTAAAGCAATAACTGACAATAGGCTTGAAACATTCGATTGTTATTTTTGTGTACTGAGATCTCAAGGACATTGACAAAGACCGCATTTATTGTGACACACTAGTCAGAACCGAGCAGGTTTAGAGGTTAAATTGTTCACAGCTAAAACGTTCCCGAACCGCTTGATAAAAACATGGCAAACAAAAACTAAATCGCATGCTTCACAACAATTTGTTTAACTCACACCGTTATTAAACAAAAAATACAACATACTATGGAGAGAGTTTCGTAACGCAAGGTAAAACGTTTTGCGGTAAAATCGGAAGTAAAAATTTCTTGTTTGACTTCGGATTGTTTAGACCAGAGGTGCACAAACTTTTCGCTATTGCCAGGCGCATCATAGACCGCATCATAAACAGCCCTCCGGTGAATCCAAGTTATTTTTTAGTTATAACACAATCCAAAGAAATCGGTTCAATTTACTCAGTAGTGTAATTAAATGCTGTTCCTTCTTTTACTTGCTTCCTTTTTTACTTTTATCCTGTCATCTACCATTCACCAATGTACGGCCGCCATTACATATACGTTAATATACATGTGCGCGGCCTCAAAATACGATATGCTCAGGTCACATATATTGCGTCAGAAAAAATTCGAGCTCCTCGTTTGTGATTTTTCTCGTTAATCTTTAACCCGCGGACCTTTCTCTTTAAGTTAACAATGACTGGTATCGTATAAGCTTCCAATAGAATCAGGTTGAACGCGTTGAAAATTACATCTGTGAAAATAGAAAATCCTATTTGGTATTAGTATGAAACCATTTCTGTCGGTAAATTAATTTGACCCTTGCCGTATTTCCGGCAGAGATTGTATAATAAGGTTTTCGTGTCTTCCCCTGTGGTTGAGCTTAAATTGCATCGTAGATGATTCTCGGTTTTATTGTTCGAAAGCCAAATTTAGCAACCAGCTTGTTTTTACAGCGAGTGTGTCGCATCCTTATAGTATGTGCTGCTCTCAGCTTTGTCTGGACCGAGGTACGCAAGATAAGATGAATCGAAATGCCCGTGTGCAAAAATTTGATTTTTAATAATAACAAGAAATTGTTGCAATGTGCCTTAGAAGGGAAGGCAAAAGGCAGGAAAAGGTTTCTGAGATCAACAGTTTATGTTAAAATTTCTAAAAGCCTTCGTTAAAAAATTTTCCACGTTGCAAAATCACTTTTGTGTCGTCGATCAGTACATTGTGCTTACAATGCGTACTAATTGAGCTCGGAAGCGGGGGTATGTTTTTATGTTTCCCATAAAAACAATCCCCCACTTCGAAGCTTAATTTAAACACGGAAATGGGTTTGATGGAGGATCGANACAGCGAGTGTGTCGCATCCTTATAGTATGTACTGCTCTCAGCTTTGTCTGGACCAAGGTAGGCAAGATAAGATGCATCGAAATGCCCGTGTGCAAACCTTTTATTTTTAATGATAACAAGAAAATGTTGCAATGTACCTCAGAAGGGAAGGCAAAAGGCAGGAAAAGGTTTCTGGGAATAATAGTTTATGTTAAAATTTCTAAAAGCCTACGTAAAAAATTTTCCACGTTGCAAAAGCACTTTTGTGTCGTCGATCAGTACATTGTGCTTACAATGCGTACTAATTGAGCTCGGAAGCGAGGATATGTTTTTATGTTTCCCATAAAAACAATCCTCTACTTCCAAGCTTAATTTAAACACGGAAATGGGTTTGATGGAGGATCGGCAGCAGGGTCAACTCAACTAAGTTTAGTCACAGATTTCTTGTCCCTTTTAAACATCTGTCACTGGTATGCCAATGCTACAAAATCATTGGTGTCATTTGAATGCCCATTGTTTTAGGAAGTTTAGGAATCGAATTTGGTACAATAAAAAATATTGATCGGATATATGTTCGTTGCAGAAATCAAATTTTTACACTTGTCAAAAGAAATGCGGTATTTATTCAATTTTACATGTGTTATATTTTTAGTTACGGTTATGTTAGAAATCACCTATGGGAAAATTTAACTTAGTTAGAAAGTCAATAGCAGGATATGATTCAGATAATTATAACGGAGGTCCCTAAAGTAAACAGCGGAGAGTGTGTAAAAAACTATTATTCACTTGCAAAGTGAAGTGATTACGTGATTCGGCCTGATATCGATAAATGAGATAAATGATATAGGTGTCTTTTTTTAGCACTGTACGATCGTAGCCTCGCATTGATGTTTTTAAAACCACGGTTAAATCAGACACGTAACACACTAACATTAAAATTGCAAAACTTAGGAAGATAACGTACAGGAAATGCGTATGTAACAATGTTTAACTTACGGTTTTATAGTTATAACATTTTTTGTATACAGCCTATAGTGCCTGTTACCTTGGAACTTTTTGTGCAACTGTAAATTTTGAAGTTAAAATAAGAAATGGCACAAGAAGAAGCTGGAAACTCCGAAAGAAATGTTTATAATATTAACAGCGTTGAGGTAAGGATATTATCGATTTGTTCAGACATTCCTGACATATACTTTTATAAATACACAAAGATTGTAATTATATCTGGACTTTGACCAGTTATCTCTGACTCATTGCAGCATAGTTTATAAAAAGCCTTTTTCAGTGGTCTTGTATTTAATGTACTATGTATTTGCAGTAATGTAACCTTGGATTTTTGGTTTTCGTTCGGTATACCGACCCTACGAAAGTACTTTTTTGAAAAGCAATTCAAAAAACTTTTTGTCAGACATAATTATGAGGGACAACAGCGAAACAAACTCTGCTTGGACAGTTGCCAAAAGCTGTGCATTTCATATGCTCTGCTTGACAAGTTGCTAAAAGCTGAGGATTAATAACTGTTCGAGTTGCACACTTATAAAAGTAGTACTACGTCACAATTAATCAAAACGTTGGATTCAAAGTCTCTTGACTATTGATCACCACCCGGTGTCCGAATTAGTGTTGTTTTTAGTAATGTTAAAGTCATGTGTTTTTAAGAATTTATATCTCCACACTGGTGATGTGCATCATCATCATCATGAAACTCCTGCTCCTATCCAGGCAGATGAAATGTCAGTTTCAGAATTACCAGCAATACCAGGTAAAAAATCCTTTTATGACTGTTAAAATATATTGTGCTTTGCCATGGATATTTATTTCGAACGACGTTATATGAAAATGTTAAAAAGTTATAACTAAGCTGGTTTGCACCGTCCCAGCCCCACCGGAATAAACGGCCCTAAGCAAACAACGTGTTTAAACAAATACTTGGTTGGTGGTGATTGCTTAAGAGTATGTAAAAAGTAGCTTTAACCGCTCGTATAATTTAGAAGTCAAATTTTTGTGATTTCAATCTTAAATCAAATGTAGCTGGACTTGGGGCATGACTGTCATTCGGCTGTTTGTATGGTCAGTGTGTAATGTTGCTTGCGACAGTGCCACACTGCGTAGCCTACATTGTTAGTAGTCTGATTCGCGGGTAATAACACCGGGATTAAAAAAAAGAGCTCGCGCGCCACGCAAATACCAGCTGTCGTTCGCAGATGTTCAAATGTGATGGAAATTTGTGTGTCAGGGCTGTGTGCGACCTTTTAGGCTGCCGGCTAGGTGTAATCTTTAATCTCGTCCCAAAAACAACGTTGACCTTAAGGGAAGATTTGAAAAATCCTGAAATTAACTGGCATTTTTTGTTGTTGTTTACAATTCTATTTATGCATGTTTTATTAAAGAGAATTACATGTAGAGCAAAAAAGGCTGATGGCAATTAATAAAGGACTTTTAAAATGGACTAAAACATTACACCACAATAGATAAATATTAAACTTTAATCCAGCAACTATATTAGCATTGACAATTTATTATGTTAATTAATTGACCCTTTCTTGTCCACAGAAAATTGGAAATATTGACAAAATAATCTTTTCGTATTAATACATACAATTAGCTATGTTGGAAATTAATTCTGGGTGATTATTTTACGTATTGATTAATTATTCAAAGATTCATCAACAGAGTCCAGTACAGTCTTTCAAGGCACGTAAGCATAGGCGAGCTCTTCCGCTTCTTTTATCCCGCGAATTTACAAATCTGCGTAAAATTTTATGCAAAAAGAGTATATACTTGCGCTCTGCCAAACAACAACCGACGTAAAATTCTGTTTCTACAACAAATGAAACATCAAAGTTGGCAAAATCGTAATAAACCGTTTTCGCGGTATACAGCGTAATGCTGCAGCCGTATGTTTTCCCATCGCTCCTAAAAAACTTGCGCAATGCCAGCGGTAGGTTTTTCTATGCAACTTTCTATGCAGTCGTAGGTTTTCCCTGGTGCACAGGTGTCACCTGACATGACAGCTGCATGTCTAAAAAATCATGAAAGGTTCAGTCAATAAACAATGCTGTTACAATCATTCCCACTGCGTGTGTTGCAAACGTAACTGCAACGATTTTATTACCGCTCTTGCATAAGCCACAGGTCGCTGTTCTCGGGGCTAGGCCTTTCGCTCTAATTACATTAACGGATGATTACCAGAAATTTCACACATGCATACGGTACATACCTCTTTTTTGGGGGGGGGGGGGGGTGTTAACGAATCTAACAGTTTTCTGGGTGAGATACGTAAAACGCTTATTAAACACAGTTTGTCTAAAATCCACCCAAACCTTTATACTAGCCAGAAGGTGAACAAATAAAAACTATCATTTGTACAGATTCCAAACTTTCAGAAGCCGCTGACGAAAATGAACCGGATGTCGTTTTTCGCGGTTTAAAAGTTGATCAATCAGCTGTTCCTGTTCACCACCCGACTTTGACTGAAACCGAAGTCTTTGGGGAGGAGGATCCCAACGAAAAGGACGATTTTTTTCCTTCAACAAAAGAAAAAGAAACCAAGGGGTTTGAAAATTCCAAACCGATCAAATTCGACGACTTGTTGACTACCATGATGGGAATAAGGTTCCTTGCTCTAATTGGTTCCCCGGGTTCGGGCAAAACCACGTTGTCCAAAAGATTAGCTCGATCTGGCAAATTCTTCACGATTCTCATTAGATTTATGGATATCGGTTACAATTTTGCGCTCACCCTCAAACAGCTTTTAGTCGACTTTCCTTTTAAAGATTTGGATCCGACAACCAGGGACAATGCGTTTAAATGGATGGTAAAAAATCAAGATCAATGTGTCATTGTAATGGACGGCTACGATCAATCGAATTGGTCAATCAGCAACAAACCACCTCCAGACGTTTCGTACCACACTCCTTTGCCAGTTCAGCAGCTTGTGGCAAATCTTTGCTGCAAGAATTTTTTCGGGAAATCGTTGCTTATATTTACATCTAGGCCTCATTCAATTTTTTCTATTCCCTCGTGGCTACGTCCAAAAACCACTGTTGTTGTTGCTGATCTTCCACTCACCGCTGTTAAGGAAATATTCTTTGCATTTGCCGGTCCTAACGCAGCAAACTTATGGACGACAATAAGCACAAATGCCCCTCAGTTAATCGAACTTTGCCACAACCCGTTACTTTTGCAACTTATTGTTTTTGCTGGCTTGCACGGAGACGTAAACCAGGCTAAAACAATAACAAAAGTTTTTGAGATTATTTTACGGAAGCTGAAAAAGTCGGGCCATAAACAGGGTATGGAACTGAACAAACTTGTAAAACCTCTTGGTAGCATGGCATACGATGGAATGGTTCGACAAACCGTTGTGTTTACTGATGCTGATCTGGCAAAGGAGGATCTAACAGATGTAAATGTTCAAGATTACGTCATAAACATAGCCCGGTGTCCAAGGCTGTTTGAGGGTGACAAGGCAATCTTTTATTTTATTCATCAGTTGTTGCAGGAAATTTTTGCGGCTTATTACATCTGTATGTTCATGTCAGTTGAAAATTTCAATCAAATCATTCCCCAAGTAGTCAGCGAAGGTCACTGGTCCATGGTTCGGCGATTTGTTTGTGGACTTCTGCTTGGAGATGGTCAAAAGATGGGTTAGTTGGTGCCATAACAAACATTTTTTAAATGTTCCACCTTAATGGCAGACCAATAGTAATTTTTGTTGCGACTGCTCATAATTTATTGAATTGTGGTTGTAATAAAGTTAATAGATATGAATGCTGTTCGCTAGATGGTTTTACACAATTTCAAAAAAGATCAATTACGTTTTGTTTTGTTTCTTGCATTTTAGGAAAATCTACAAAGCTGTTCAGAGAACTGGCTAAACTCATGAAAAAAGGTGTGCCAAGTCATCTGATAACGGGTAGGAGTTCAACATTTCAAAATATTTCGGTCGTTTGTTTCGAGTTTAAAGTGTTACACGGAAGTAAGTTCGAATATTTATTGCCCCTTGATTCTGTCGTAGATCGAGTTTCCTTCCGCACTCAGGTTCAACCTTTTTTGTAAAATGTAGTATGGATACAATTTTGTGTCACCGTTTAGATTTCACTTGATCGGAGCAAATCAAATTTGCTGAACTCAACAGACTAAGTCAATATCACAAAACTATAGAAACGATTGAGTTTTTTCTTGTAAACGTTTTTCGAACATTATGTTGTAATTCAGATGTTTTGATTGATCTCCAAGAATGCTCCAATGACGTAAAGAACAATCTTGCTAAGCTGTTGCCTTCAGAGTATGATCTGAAATACATTCCTATCTCATCCAGCGCAGCCAACGCCCTGGCTCAAATGCTTCCAAAACTGGACAGGCCTGTTATAAAGCTTTGTCTCTGGAGCTGCAACCTAGACACAAACACGTTGGAGTTGATTTGCGATGCAATCAGCAAAATGAAATACAAAGTTAGTTTGTTGTTTGTTTTACCCTTAGCAGGTCGTGGGTAGAGTCTGATTTGTTTTCAAATCTGATGTGTGTAAATGGAGTCAGTCACCGAACTGTTTCTCCTATTTAAGTTTTGAGACTTGCAAGGCATTAAAAGTTCCACTTAGCAATGGTGCCTAATTTTTGGTTAGGGAAACGCAAATATAGAGCCAANCACCGAACTGTTTCTCCTATTTAAGTTTTGAGACTTGCAAGGCATTAAAAGTTCCACTTAGCAATGGTGCCTAATTTTTGGTTAGGGAAACGCAAATATAGAGCCAAGAGTATTAAATCAATCGCCTTATGAATAAATGAATGATGTTTTAAGTTTTTATAGTTTGGCTATTGTGGCGTTTAATGATTTTACATTTGTAATCGTTTGAACAATTTTATGCAAAAATGTCACGTAGATTGAATTTCTGAACCTGAGTGGAAACGAGTTCGAAGATGAGAAAATTCGGATTTTATCATGTTGTTTCGGCAAAGTAAGGAAGTTACGAATGTGGGGATGCGGGATTTCCAAAGACCGCCTCGAAGTTTTCTGTGAAAAGCTGGAAAGTCGGCAAGCTTCCGTACGAATGTTTGATAGTTTCATGTTTTTGAAAAGGGTATGCGTGTAAACAACGGGTTTCTTACAGGTTTGTCGCCACCTGCTATATTTTAAATCCACTGGTATAGTTTTTCGAACAACAGTTAACAACTGAATTGCAGTAGCATACCATGAAGCGTTTTTGTGGAGGCAAATGTTATTTATTCATCTTTCCAACTAATACGCTGTTTTCTATATTTACAGTTGGAATTTCTTGATCTAAGTGGCAACGACGTGGGAGACGGGGCAATCACAATTCTGATCCGATGTTTAAACAGGATGGGAAACGTTGGCCTTTGGAGGTGTCCATTTTCCGAGGATGGAAAAAAGTTGTTGCGAGAAGAACTAGAAAAATCCGAGCACTCGGTATGTATGATTAAAGGGCCTTTAAAATTGCGAAAAATTATCAATATTATATTTATGTCATTACGATTATGTCATTATTGTTGAGCTACGTTAAACATGGGATGCAACGTTTAATAAGGCTTTCTTTCTCCCTGTAAACCTTTTCCAGTTTTAGTAATTTAGTTCAAAATACATTTTGTTATGTTTCAGCCTTCAACTATTCGGGGACTCTGGTGATCATCATCTGTTCTNGCTTTCTTTCTCCCTGAAAACCTTTACCAGTTTTAGTAATTTAGTTCAAAATACATTTTGTTATGTTTCAGCCTTCAACTATTCGGGGACTCTGGTGATCATGATCTGTTCTTTTATTCCCACTGGAACTGCTTTATCCAACAAGTCAAAAGTAGCACACCTTGCATTACCCAATTGACAAAACATGACAGTCATATCAGAGTTGGATCAATTACATGATTTTAGTTAAATTACAATTACAATTACAATTTTTCTGTCAAATTTTGGAATTAGATTACAATTACAATTACTCTCTCTCCCTCAAAATATGAATTACGATTACAACTATTCTGGGACTTGTAATTACAAATTCAATTACATGTCATACAATTTTCGATTTCAACACATTGTTTTTTACACAACAACACAACAACCAAGTCGATATTTCTAAAATATATAGCTATGCTTCCAAAAAGATAAAATCTGTAGCAAAGGTATCTTACAAAAAAAGTAATTTGAGAAGTAAGGTAAAAATGTGAGCAAATTACAATTACAACTACACAAAGTCAGAAAGTCTGAATTACAATTACACCAAAAATAGTAATTAATTACATTCAGCTCTTACTAATTGTAATTGATCCAACTCTGAGTCATCACACTATTTTTACTGTTACTATTGTAATCAATTTTTAGTTCTAAAGTGTGATGTATTCATGTAGTTTCCATGTTCTTGTAAAATGAAAGATTACCAATAAATTTAAACTTATAGGAGCTATTATTACCTTTCCTGTATTATCCCAGTAATCATATATGTTACACACGCGAAAGAAATAATAAGTATTTTCCAATGCCATGCCTGGTGCCTTGTAAAGTCAATTAGGAAGTTGTCATTGCAAATAGAGTCGAATTAGCAAATTCCTTGGAGAATAATGCAGTTTGAAAGGTTGGTATTAAAATATTTTGGACAATATATTTGTTCATAGACAGTAAAATCATGACAAATTGGCCTCTTAAAATCGATACTTATGCATTTTAAATATTCACAGTAACTAAACTTGTTTGTGTTTAGGAGCGGTTATGACTAAAAACTAGCATACTCCACCAAAAATTGACATTTTTTACTTTAAAAATATAAAAAGCACTAAAATACAAAATACACAACGATACACGTCTATCAATAATTAAACATGCACCTCGCTTACCTTTGCTGCAATGAATTCACAATAATTTTGATTGGTTAAAACGTCATTTATTTACCGTTTTTTGTATATGAAATAAACCTAGAATAAAAGTTGTTGCATACAATAAACATGTTTTATGACAAAAAAGATAATTAACAAAAATATTTTGAATCACAACAAAATAATCGGATTATGTTTGCTGTCTACATTTACCAAATCCAACATCAAAACACAAACTCCAACATGTAAATGCTTATCGGCTGTACAAAAAAAGTTACAATTTAAGCGCTTTTCACAACATTACTGATTATTAAATCTGTCTTTGACTTGCAACCAGGCTGTTTGGAACTTGCTGGCAACCATTGAAGCAATCTGAGCAGGTCTTTCAGAAGCTTCCACATCAAGTATAGTTTGTGTTGGGGCATTTTCAATATATTCTTGGTCCAGTTTTGATGATCGTATTTTATGACGAAGCCTGACTTCCTCNTGTTCTTTTATTCCCACTGGAACTGCTTTAAGTCGCACACCTTGCATTCCCCAAAGTTAAATTACAATTACAATTATTCTCTCCTTAAAAATATGAATTACGATTACAATTACAACTATTCTGGGACTTGTAATTAATTACAAATTCAATTACATGTCATACAATTTTCGATTTCAACACATTGTTTTTTGCACAACAACCAAGTCGATATGTCTAAAATGTATAGCTTTGCTTCCAAAAAGATAAAATCTGTAGCAAAGGTATCTTACAAAAAAAGTAATTTGAGAAGTTAGGTAAAAATGTGAGCAAATTACAATTACAACTACACAAAGTCAAAAAGTCTGAATTACAATTACACCAAAAATAGTAATTAATTACATTCAGCTCAATTACTAATTGTAATTGATCTAACTCTGAGTCATCACACTATTTTTACTGTTACTATTGTAATTAATATTTCACTGTATTTTTGTACTCTTTGCATTTCTAGTTCTAAAGTGTGATGTATTCATATAGTTTCCATGTTCTTGTAAAATGAAAGATGACCAATTAAATTAAAACTTATAGGAGCTATTATTACCTTTCCTGTATTCTCCCAGTAATCATGTATGTTACTAGAAATAATAAGTATTTTCCAATGCTATTCCTGGTGCCTTGTAAAATCAATTAGAAAGTTGTCATTGCAAATAGAGTCGAATTAGCAAATGCCTTGGAGAATAATGCAGTTTAAAAGGTTGGTATTAAAATACGCCAGCTCTGCATAAGAATTTTGGACAATATATTTGTTCATAGGCAGTAAAATCATTACAAATTGGCCTCTTAAAATCGTTACTTATGCATTTTAAATATTCACAGTAACCAAACTTGTTTGTGTTTTAAATTTTAGGAGCGGTTTTGACTAAAAACTGGCATACTCCACCAAAAATTGCTCCGTCCATCAATAATTAAACGTGCACCTCGCTTACCTTTGCTGTAATGATTTCACAATAATTTTGATTGGTCATTTATTTACCGTTTTTTGTTTCATATGAAACAAACCTAGAATAAAAGTTGTTGCATAAAATAAACATGTTTTAAGACAAAAAAGATAATTAACAAAAATATTTTAAATCATAACAAAATAATCGGATTATGTTTGCTGTCTGGATTTACCAAATCCAACATCAAAACACAAACTCCAACATGTAAATGCTTATCGGCTGTACAAAAAAAAGTTACAATTTAAACGCTTTTCACAACATTACTGATTATTAAATCTGTCTTTGACTTGCAACCAGGCTGTTTGGAACTTGCTGGCAACCATTGAAGCAATCTGAGCAGGTCTTTCAGAAGCTTCCACANAACAAAATAATCGGATTATGTTTGCTGTCTACATTTACCAAATCCAACATCAAAACACAAACTCCAACATGTAAATGCTTATCGGCTGTACAAAAAAAGTTACAATTTAAGCGCTTTTCACAACATTACTGATTATTAAATCTGTCTTTGACTTGCAACCAGGCTGTTTGGAACTTGCTGGCAACCATTGAAGCAATCTGAGCAGGTCTTTCAGAAGCTTCCACATCAAGTATAGTTTGTGTTGGGGCATTTTCAATATATTCTTGGTCCAGTTTTGATGATCGTATTTTATGACGAAGCCTGACTTCCTCCCTGGCTTTTGCTCTGTCAGCTCTTCTTTGCGCTTGCTCTCTTAGCATCTTTTCCCTTAAAAACAGACATAGCGAAATGTTAAACGACAGAAAAGGAATGAAAAGGCGAGAAAACTGCGATAAAACCTTGAAACATATGGCCGATTTTGAAACACCCCGAACATTTATGACGCACTACAGACAATTGTGTTGAACATTGTCCCCTATTTTAAGATATTTAAAAAGTAGAAAAGTAAAGCAAAAACATACAAATAAACTCTTTTTAAATGCCCTTTTTACCTACTTTTTACTTCAACCGTTTTTGAGCTTCTGGTATGCAAACTTATTAAACAAGCATCCGCTTTTAAATTATTGACACTGATCAATTGAAAATTGCGCACATATTATTTTTCTGTGCGGAAATTTGGGATTAAACATTTTTCTCCCACAACAAATTTTCTTCTGTTGATTCCCAAGGCACTTAGTAAACAACATGTGAAACAAACATATAGCAGTGATGTTGCAGAATCGACTGATAAAAAATTCTTTACTTTCTTACCGTTTTGGCAGCATAACCTCTTCTATTTCGATTGTGTCGTCGTTCGGTAAATCTGCGTTTGTCCTTTCGACAGAAGCTTCCGCCTGACTGCCACAGGAGAATTTATTCATTTGTTTTTCTACCTGCGGTGGATAAAAAATTAGCAGGCAATTAGACGAAATTTTCTTCAATTAAGGTCACTAAAAATACTACCGGATCCCTATGATTGGTTTGTCATAAAAATACCAACATTAATTGCTNTACTTTCTTACCGTTTTGGCAGCATAACCTGTTCTATTTCGATTGTGTCGTCGTTCGGTAAATCTGCGTTCGTCCTTTCGACAGAAGCGTCCGCCTGACTGCCACAAGAGAATTTATTCATTTGTTTTTCTACCTGGTGGATAAAAAAAGTAGCAGGCAATTAGACGAAATTTTCTTCAATTAAGGTCACTAAAAATAATACCGGATCCCTATGATTGGTTTGTCATAAAAATACCAACATTAATTGCTGAGCTTTGCTAGATCTTATTGATTAAATTTAAAAATAAACCACGTGGATTTTGTTGAAGTAGGGTAAACAACAGAGACGGAAAATTTTCGACTTGCTGTTCGAAACGATTTAAATGATCTAAAGTATCTTTCACTACTTTATATTAAACATTTTCTGCAATCGCAACCAGATATGGTGTCGAAATGCTGAATTAGTGTTTGATTTCAACTTGAAGGCCTGCAGTGTAGCAGTGTTATGTGCGAATTACGTCCAATCAAGGTGTTTACAATTCAAGGGTTTTGACATTTTTTAACACAAAAATTTGAACGTAATACAAAAAATAAACGGTCATAAATTTTGATCTGGCGCAACATGCATCAGAAAGCTTAACGGTCAAACAACAGATCCTCAAAAAGTCACGAAACAAACAACTTACACTTACATTTCCTTTCAGGAGCCCGAGGAAATCCATTTCATAGTTGCAAAACGATGTTACTACCTGTAATTCAATAAATAGACACATATTGGTGGCGAATTGGGTCGTACTGTCGCCAAAACCTAAACCTAGCACCCGTGTATGATTTCAAAAATTTACCCAGTTCTGCCTTGAGAGACTTACTGCAAGTAATTTATAGTCTAAACAAACCTCGGCAACCTTTTAAACAAGTCCGGTTATGCAACATGTTATTTCGCTATTAGCTGTAAAAATGCGAATCACATCCAGGAAATTATCGATTCTGTATGATCAATAATGTTTGCCCTTTCATTTTTATTGATCGCTTCAATATAATTCCACATTTCTGTGAATCGGTCACACCAACACGATGCAAGCACTGGAGGTGCTAAAATACGTGTTTAAACTTTATCAATGTTTTGAGAATGTCAGTGACTTGGCGCGAGTCATGATGTCATTTCATTTGACGATTTGACCTGTTAATAGCGGGCAACATATAAAAAAGTATGAGTTCCAAAATTATGTAACCACCACTCCTTACGTAAAAGACGGTTCGTTCTTATTTTTATCAAAATTGTTTTGGGTAGTGTGGTATTATCATGAAAAGTTATAGTTTTTAGTTTTTTGGCAATGTAGGCTACGTAGTAGAATACAAGAAGCTACTACCATTTTTTTGGACTTGGACTGCTTTTAAACGGTCCGGTATTTTGCCTTTTTGGATATGGATCCTAATAGCCCTTCTTTTTATTGTAATAATGTTTTGTTGCAATCTACAGGCGACAATGAATGAAGTTTTACCCCAATTAAATTCGTTACCTGTATTATTTCAATGCTTTATCCTACCTAAATGCGTTGACGAGTTTCGCTGTAACAATATTAACAAGTGAAGTCCTGTCTAAACGTGTTGCCTGCGGTGTTTATGAGTTTCACTCCATCTAATTGCGTTACCTGGGGATTTTCGAGCTTCATACCATCTGAATGCGTTATCTGCAGCATTTTCGAGTTTTACCCTATCTAATTCCGTTGCTCGCAGTATTTACGAGTTTCGACTGATGTATTGTATTGCATTTCACCGTATTCTTAAAGGTGATCGTGCTGTTCTGATTTCAAATACAGACTGTTTTCCAGCAAACGACACGCGTTTCGGGAATTGGAATCAAAAAGCTCAAATTTCTAGAGTGACTCCAGGACGCAAAGTTCTGTTGTTACAATGCCTTTCAAACACCGGTTGAATAAGATCCGTGAGTACAAAACTATAGTGCTTGCGGATTCTTTACATCTTATGCGGGTCGTTAGAAACTGCTGATCAAAGCTTCTTAAATGGACTGTTATTTTATCACGCATTTTATTGATTGAAACCATTGCAAAATAAATAAAGTTTTTTTTGCAATTTATAATTTATCAGACAATTTTCTTTATTGACAACTTTTTAGGCGAAGCAAAAATGCCACTGGCAAATGAAATCACAAACAATTTAGAAAATAGAAAAATAAAGCTGCCCTACACAATAACGTTTTTTCGTCAAATCCGAGAAACCAAAACAAAATTAAACACAAAATAATTTTCTTTATGGTGCAGGACCTTCTATTCCTCCGTTTTTCCTCAGCTTGAATGACGTTGTGTCGCGACTTGGTGACGATGTATCTTCTGCTGAAACTTACGAATTCAAATGATGACTGGTTGCTAAGAAATGATAGAAAGACAACTAATCCGCAAAAGATTTTCACAAAAGTCCTGTTTCAATAATGCTCGTTGATCCTCCTTTGCTGGTGGCGTTGTGGAATTCATTTTGCACCTAATACTTACTGGCGCGTTGCCAAAACATGCAAAATGTGGATATCCGGACTCGGTAAGAAACTTCCTCGGCAAAAGCAAATTTAGACTAAATCATCGTAGAAGGCCGCCATCTTGGAAGACCTGCGTATTTTTGCATTGAAATAAAGGGATGCATCACAGCAACGAAAATTGCTTGCCACCACGTGGCCAAAGAAAAGCCCAATAACAATGTGACGTCAAGAAACAACAGTGACGTCACCGACTATTGATCTTACTCGGAATGATCGACGCGAGCAAAAAGCATTGACTCAGAATCACGTACAGCCTTGACACGGCGTCGTGGCGCCATCGCAAGGTATCACGACGACTGTGTCGTTTTACAGTCCACTTTTAACTGGTCGGGAGTGAGGTTGACCTTGGCCTCAGTGAGAAATTTCAGGCAGTCCTCGTGATTAGTGAAAGCCAACTGGCCCATAACGAAACTCACTGGAACCGACGGTCGGTAACTAGTCAACAAAACAAAGAGATGTTAATTTTACTTTTCTGACCAGTTAAAAAAATTGCGACGCCAGCAGTTGTTTAATAAACAAGGCATGTATAAAAACTCAAAAGTTATTAATTTGACTTTCACTGCAAAAGCAACTTAGCGACAAACTCTACATTTGTTATTTACATTCAAGTTAATGTAATAGGATTATTTATGAGTTTTTGTTTGAGGAAGAGTTTTTCAATAATTTTCGGGGAAACATGTTTTTTATTGTATTTTTTTAATGTTTTAGACAAGCACTGTTACATAACATTTTCTGAATAAAAACTGGCTTACCTTTTAAGCACCTGAGACGAAAATTAAGTTTTGAACAAAAAACAAAATAAAAACGATACTTTTACAAATTTCATTACTTTAATTTTTTTAAGTCATTTGTCTGTTATGAAGCCTTAGTAAGCAATAAAATAAGGTTTGTCCTAATGAATTAGGTGGTATACGGCAAAAAAGTTGTAAAATTATTCGACAGAATTGCCAAATTGTAAACCTTACGCAAAATGCGCAAAGCTTTTGCTTAAAGCAACATCATTCGGGTGAAAACAGCTTTCCACGACCACGCAAAGCTTAACAAATACCAGCCTAGCTTTCTTAATAAGTTGAGCAACAAATATCTGCCAAGATCGGGCTACAAATATCTGAACGTATACATACGCTTTGCATATTTTCTGCAGTGCCGCAGTTCTTTCCCTTGCCGCAAACTTGTCCATGAGATAGCCAGCCATCCGGGGCGCTTTCAGAAAGAGTTTGAAAAACTTACGATAGTTACCAGCCGACCACGCCTCACGAACTGACAAGGCGTGCGAAATACATTCGTCTTGGCGTAGTTCTGGAGTCATGATGGAAAGAATCGATGTTAAATCTGCAACAAAAAATAGTTAAGAATTTGATGAAATTTACGCGTAAGCAAGCAATACGCAAGTTACGCTATATACGACATTGGCCGACTAAGATGAACACTTTTGCTGTAAACTGTTATCAGTTACATGGTACCCCAGGTATTTTTTTTTAACAAACTTGTGCGTGAAAATAAATTGTTAAAGTAAACAATAGTAAAACTATACAGTGGCGTACTGCATATTGTCATTGCATTTACACTACAACTTTTAAATACCATGGATACATATTCATCGGGTCCCTAATTTATTGGCACTTTATGACAACATTACGTCTACAAGCATAAACGTATGGGTCCCAACAAACATGCAATCGCTTAGATGTAGTCCTCCTAATAGGGCCTGGTCAGATTCAGATTGATGTTTACCACTGTGCAATTACATCTTCAATTTAGTCAGCTAAACGCCAGTCTGTTCGCCCTGAATAAACACCCGCTTGAAGTAACAGTCTGATACCGACATTTGGATGGCAAACTTGTCAATCACTGACTTTGTGTGGCACTATTTTGGGTTTGGGGCAGAACACATATTATGACTGTAAGAGTCATTACTTCATACCTCCTTGATTGAAGGGGTACCCACAGTTTCCCTCATGGAAGGGTACCCATAATTACAGCAAACTAATTAAACCAATACTTTTTTTATTTAGTACAAAAGTCAGATAGGTCTGTACACATTGGAAATAGGTGTGTTTTTTCATTACCTGTAGTGTTTTTGGTATAAATGTAGTAGAGAATGCTGTAGGCGAGAAATTCTGGTCTGTTTGGTGATGACATTCCTTCACTGTGTAAATGACGTAGCTGACTCTGACACTGGTTAAACTCCTCGTGATCGCCCTGGGGGAAAAACACATATGTGACGTTGGAAGTGTTTGGCAAACTGTGTGACTATGACAAAATTAGCTGTTTCTAATTTAATTGTTTTTTGAAAAAACAGGTCATTAAAATGGCATGCAGGTTACATAATTTGTAACTAGAAGGTTGGCTTACCATATATAGACATTCTATACAAAAAAGGATACTCCCTACATTATTTTACATTCCTCTTATAGTCACTTAAGCTTTTTATGGCAAGATTGTTTCTGCTGGCAGAAACGCATGAATCAACACACATGCAAAGTTGCATTTTTCTGGATACATGTCAGGCTTTAGAGTTAAACAAAGCAATCAGTGAATTACAATGTCATATTCTACAAATTGTTAGCATTACACCCAGGACATTGTTTAATAATTTGACCCATGTTGGGGGGCTAGCTGGGTAACTGCGGAATCTAGGGTAAAACACAGCAATTATTCCACCCCTTATGGCATGTTATGCAAACTGTCTAAATTTCCTGTATTTCAGATATCGTTTATCTATTTTACCCATTCTAGGGACTGGGAGGGTAACTGATGGGGCTATGGGGTCAAACAAAGAAACAATTACACCACAATGACATGTCATACAAACTTTTCAAAATTTATCTAAATCAGACTGTGTATGATAGCTTGACCCATTACAGGGGCTAGTGGGGTAATTACTGGGGCTAGGAAGTCAAACAAATAAATCAATACACTGCAATCACATGTTTAATGAAATGTCTAAATTTCATGTAATTTGGACATTGTTTAGTAATTTTGCCCATTTTAGGGGTCTGATCAAGAAAATGTATGTAGCAGCTTTTGGCTTTTAATTCAAAAAAAAAAAAACTGTGACATAGAATTCTGAATTTAAAATTTTATAGTTGTAAAATTGTGTGTGAAAAAATTGTAGGTCAATGAAGCCATGGTAAACAGCTGTAAGTAGCCAAGTGACAATCTTTTTCTTCTGGGGTTTTGTTACAAATTTATAATAACTAACCTTTTCCAATGCAATCCTGGCATGGGTCTCATAAACCTCAACAGTGAAATCATTCCTTATCCCTTGAACCTAAGAATAAGGTTGAAATCTAGATTCAAAATTCGGCAACATTTTGTTTGATATGGTATGAAATGCAAACTATGTCCAATAAATTGTAAACTTTCAATGGCATTGAGCAATCATTGTAGGTAGAACAAAGCAGTTCTGTTTGGCTGACCACTAGGGATTTGCTGTTTATATTGGGTATTTGGAACCAATATTATGTCATCAAAAGTGGCGAGTAAACAAACATGTGCAATTAGTCTGCCTTTTTGTGAATTTGAGTGACATTTACAGACAAAACAGTGCTGATACAACACTGTTAGTTTCTATGTTGGCAAATAATAACATCAAACGGGCGCAACGAGTAACGGGACAATCGCAACAATTTTCCACAGCATCAGCAAACATTTGAATGCATCGTTATTGCAAAACTTGTTTTAGGTGTGCGTTTGTGGTGGCATCAGGACAGAAAATAGTAGTTACCTTACTGGGCTTTCCATTACAATTTTTTTGCCACTGCATGTCTGACATGGTTTAGACATTTAAAATAAAATCACCCTCGGTTACAGGAGATGTAATAGAAGAAACTGGCTACCTTTCAAAAATAAACAGTCCTTTCTTGTTGTTTTGTTACATACAATTTTGTGTGTTATTATGCCAAAATTAATATAAGGCTTGGGTTCGATATTTTGGATTTAAAGCAACTATTCTAGGACAGAGAGCTATTCTACTTTGAACATCCCTACTGACCACCCAGCACACACAACATTCCAGCTGTGTTGAAAAATGAAATACACACTAAAGGATGACAACCGCTTTTGGTGGCCAAATTTTTGTCTCATTTTGAGGTTGAATTTTAAGGTTGGAGGTTGATACTAAAAAGGGCAGACAACATTACAAATTCCTACTTTGTAAATACTTTCAAATTGATGTGGCATTATTGCTAGAGTTAAAACCCAAATTTGCGATAAATCTGTCTGGATGTTTGTGTCAAGAAAATTGGTTTTCGTTTTTAATTTCCAGTTTAAATATTGCTTAATAAACTAGTTTAAGCTTACTGTAAGATCCTGTCTAATGCTCTTCATCTGCCGGCATGTATACAAGTAATCCTTCTTTTCCTTCCAATCTTCTTTCACACGAACAAGTGATGTGCGAAGAACCACCAATGGCCGAACCTACAAAACCAGAGGCTTCGCATCAGTCCATGGCTTTTCAAAATCTTACAAGATAGTAGTATGCATGTATGCATAGCACACTTGCAGTAGGTAATAATTGGCACATATGCATGATAGGGCCAACAACACAATTTTTTGTAATTTTATATTAAGGTAATGACATAGTTAAACTGCTCTAAAAGTGTGAATTGTTTTAATAGACACTTCTTTTAGGGTTGGCAGGCGAATCTATTGACCAAGAAACTGTCAACACATCAATAGAATGGTCATACATGGTATTTTCTTTCCCTATTTCAACGTACATCTCCTAAACAAGGATTTCATTTTAACATACATACTTGCTGCAATTAAAATTCTGTGCGTTTCACCACCTGATGACATTTTCTAATTTTGGTCAGTGTTACAACTTTTGCCATTGCCCTACTAGTGACTAACTTATATTTGTAAAAACTTGCAACAGCACAAAAATGTCCTTATTAGGTGGCAGGAGCACATATATCTTAATTTTTAAGTTACATGATATGTGAACTCAAAATATGACATGCGAGTTTAAAATAGAAATCAGAACTCAAACCTTGCATTTTGCAATAGATTACAAATTAAGTAACTTTACCAACCGATGATGGATCAGGTGCTGCAGTGAGTCGAAAATAGTCCTTAAAAATATCTTTACAAGTTCCCACTATCTTTATGTCCTCTAGATTCATGTCCTCACTAAATAGAAACAGCATTGTAATGTAAAAAAGGATTCAACCAAATAATGTGCAAGAATTTGGGGAAAAGTGTAGTGTTAGAACAATAGACTTTGATACCTAGGTTTGTGTAACAATGCTAGAAGGAAAGTAAAGCGAACAATAAAAACAGCATTCCTTTGTAAACGGAATGTTCTATTTTGATATACAAGGAGACAAATCCAACCTATGTTAAACAATAGTGCTGCCCGTGATTGTATTCAGCCCTCCAGTAATAAAGATTGCACTCTTTTAAACAAACTTTATTTCCTGTAAGGCTTGAAAATCCACTTTTCACCCTAATATATAGCAAAAATAAAGAAACATTTTTCTTGCTTATTTTGCAATTGCTTAAGGCTTGCTGTTTTACAAAAATGTTGTTGTTTTTAATTTTTAAGATGAGTTTGGTTTACAGATTTATAAATTAGGCAGGTGGCACTCTGTATGTTGCAATTGCACATACACTACGACACCTGGGTTACATTTTGGTTCCCACTTTCCTCAGTATACATTTTATGATATTTCCTAAACCATTTCAACCATTATGACAATGGTCATTCTTAAAGCTACACAAAACAATAAGTTGACCAGTCGTCACCTTTGGCCAAGTTTGCCGCCGGCCCACAACAAACTTTAAATGACTTTTTTTGATGTGGGTCATTGATGTGGTAAAAATTGAACAATGTTTCTTCTTTTACAGAATGAGAGCATCATTGTTACACACAGGGACCCATTAAAAGTAGTAAATTCATAAATATTTAAGCATACCTGGTGTCANTTCTATCTGTTATGACCTTAATATTTTTTACACTAGTGCTTTGTTGCCT
The DNA here is from genome assembly GCA_008931825.1 of Phallusia fumigata. Taxonomy (NCBI): domain Eukaryota; kingdom Metazoa; phylum Chordata; class Ascidiacea; order Phlebobranchia; family Ascidiidae; genus Phallusia; species Phallusia fumigata. Next base: position 71,943 of record QXVZ01029267.1, read on the forward strand.
ACCACCTTTAACTCCCGCTAGTTGTGCCACTGTTTCTAGGCGACTTACTTATTAAATATGTATTGCTGTCCAATGGATCAAAAGTTACAGTGCTTTAGATACGCATCTATCATGTGTAAAAATTTGGACAACTTTTACCTGACCAAATGTTTTATTTTTTTAATTATTTTTTTTTAAATATTTTTTATCCAACTGTGATTTAATTTACTTTGGGAGGTTGCAGAGTGTTGTTGTTGCTTAAAGTTGACACAGAAGCCGAGGTAACTGGTAGCTTTTCCTCAGTAAAAGGCTGAGTTGGTTTTGGAGTAAGTGGATCCTTAGTCAAGTAAGGCTGTGTTTGGTTGGCTTTGTTTTTCCAGTCCAAATTGAAACGTATTCCACCTGAAAAAAGGTGATTTACAGAAAGGCAACAAGATATAAAACAAAATTCAGGTTTGCACAAAAATGAGGAAAACATTAGTAATCAATCTATTTTCACCTTTAGCAATTTTTCCCAATGTAATAATATATGAGTAAATTTTCAATTGTAATTTACAGGCACTTTTTAATGGTACACTACAGTGTGTAAATGATGCCAATCCACATTTCTGATGAACACTATATGTGACGACACATAAGAAATTGCTGCGCATAAAAAAGGGAACAACAGTACAGTTGTGTATGAAGCCATCTTAAGATGTACTTTTGACCAGGGGACTCAAACTTAAGATGTACTTTTGATCAGGGGACTGAAACTTAAATATCTTCGAGGTCCAAGTTAAAACTTCAAAAGTAACCCCAGGGCAGATATAAGACACCTAACTTGGAAAATGGCATAATTCAGTGACCCAAAAATCGCAACAGCTGAACAAATGTATCATGTCTGCTAGCTACCGTGGCACTTTAACTGCCCCAAGTAAAACAAATGACTTATACGCCTCACAAATAGATCTGGCTTAACGCATGTTTGAGACCCCTGTTTTAGATATTACAACTATCTTCCAACAATCAGCTGTCCTACTTTTGCTCTAATTAACAGGAACTTGTAAATCAACAAAACAACAAGAAATTACATGTGCAAATAAAAATAAAAGGTATTGTTATATTTGAGATAATCCAGATCTTCTCCTAATTCTGAATATTTTGATGGCCAAATCAAACCTGGAGTAACCAGGGTTACTGTACTTACTTTTTCCTGGTTTGTTAAACGAAACAAGTGGTTTGGATAGGTCATTGGGTTGTGTTTGTGGCCCTTTCACTGCAGCAGCATAAGATGCAGATGATGGTGGTGGAGGGGGTTGAGGGGGTAAAGGAGGTTGCATTCTTGGCAAGCTGTTTTTGGTCCCCTGAAACAACTTTGACTTTGGACTGTTTTCTTGCTTGTCAAAGCTTGTGTAAATGTTGCTTCCTCCAAACTGATTGTACTGCAATGAAAACACTCAAAATACTATTGTNCATTAGTAATCAATCTATTTTCACCTTTAGCAATTTTTACCAATGTAATACTATATGAGTAAATTTTCAATTGTAATTTACAGGCACTTTTAAATGGTACACTACAGTGTGTAAATGATGCCAATCCACATCTAATGAACACTATATGTGCTGACACATAAGAAATTGCTGCGCATAAAAAAGGGAACAACAGTACAGTTGTGTATGAAGCCATCTTAAGATATATTTTTGACTGATTTATCATCATACCTGGTAATAGAAATTATATGTAGTAAATTTTAGTAAATTGCTAGCAGCACCCCTTGTAAAATGAGTCTTGCAAATGTAACCCCAGTCAGGAAACACACACAGTTAAGCCAAAAAAATTTTTTTTGATACTCTAGATCAGGGGACTCAAATTTAAATATCTTCGACATCCAAGTGACAATTATAAAAGTAACTCCAGGGCAGATATAAGACACCTAACTTGAAAAATGGCATAATTCAGTGACCCGAAAATCTCAACAGCTGATTCTTATCAGAAATTTTTGAAACAAATGTATCATGTTCATAGGCGTCGATTTAGGGGTGACCGGGGTGCCTTTTCCCCCTCACAAAAAACCAGGGTTGACAACATATGTATTGTCACCCCTGGTTTTCGTTTAAATAGTGTCGAAAAGGCCACATAGGCACATACATTACTATGCGTTAAACTAGTTTAAACCGGCTGTTTGTACTGTTCACCATGGTGAGAAAAAATGGGGAAGCTCCATCCCGGGAAAATTAGTCCTACTCACGGGAAATTTTTTGTTATTGTAACATCCATTAGTTTAATATTCCTGTTACATATAGGAACTTATGGGATTTGCTGAAAATTGGCGGGAAATTTTTGTTGGCTTCACGGGAAATTTGCATTTTTTCTAGCCCTGCTGTTCACCGTCACAATCACGACAAACACAAGTGTCTCGTGGTTTGTTACACAATACAGCAGTTGTTGCAGCACAACAATCGGCATTGTTACGTAATGGCATTGTTACATAACAGCAAATTTTAAATGAACATTGTAAAAATTGAGGTGCGTTTTGTGCTTGAATCACCTTGCAACTCCTCAGTGAAAACGTGTTATATATCTACAACGCGTTTATTTGGTACAGTTAACAAAAATATGTTGGTTATTACTTAGATCGTGAGGTTTGTACATTACGTCGTATGTACTGAATCAGCTATATACCAGAGATAGCAGAAATGATCAGAAGCAACTGCAATATTTGACGCAACGCTTTATCAAAGTGATTTTATTTA
>QXVZ01029269.1:0-14551 GCA_008931825.1 Phallusia fumigata
ATTGTACATAGATGACCGAAAGCGCCCAACTCAGTTCTTAGCCCGTTCAGGCGAGTCCAGGCCCGCCCGGAGAGGCCAAATCCCGTTGGTTGGCTAGAGTGGTTGGAGCAGTAGTGCTGGAGCGGAGTAATCTTGCTTCCACACTCCTCTTTCCATTTGATGATCATCCATTCGGCTGTACCTGTGCCATCACTGTCCTGCAGCAATGTGAGTGCAGCTGGAGACTTCAGATATCGAGACAGAAGGAGGTCGTGTGTAGGGGCATCAGTGGATTATATGGTCTGCAGTCTGTTCTAACACACCACGCCAGAAGGCCACAGAGGGAGCCAGGCCCCATTTGTAAATGGAAGACCGGAAGCACCCAACCCAGTTTTTAGCCCTTCCAGGCCAAAATCCAAGTTGTTTGCTGAAGTGGTTGGAGCGGTAGTGATGGAGTGGAGTAATCTTGCTTTCCCACTCCTCTTCACTTGACATTCATTCATTTATTCGACTGTACTTTTACTGTCCTGCAGCAATGACGGCCGTTACTGTCCTGCAGCAATGAGGGTGTAGTCGGAGATTTTACAGTTCAGAAATCGAGACAGAAGAAGAGCGTGTGTATAGTGATGACACAGTTCAACATTCAGCACTAGTTTCGAACCTGCAAAAAAAATAATGATAATAATACAGATAATAATCAGTACAAAAAAGTTAGTCCTAGTTGCCAGAACAGAGTAAACGAGTATCGCTTATTTGTTTATGTGTTGTTTTTTTTACACACCCAGAGCCCGAAAGGGCAGCGCCACCGAACCTGGCATAGCGTTGTTGTAGTTATTATTGCGTAAGACACCGGCGACCAAGCAAGGTTTTGATGTAAGGGCCCACAAACCATTGTTGTGAACAAGTCTTTGTAAGCAGAAGGTGCAATAACAAAGAAACCACCAACCTTTCTGTTCTGGTCTCGGCTGTTTTGGGGACAAAACTGTCACGACATGTTGGACAGACCTTTAGTGTACTTGTGCATTGCACACAGCAACAGATGTGGCCGCATGGGATAAAAGAGACGTCAGCGAGGCAGATTTTACACACCTGCGTACACATACAATAAGGTTAGGCCTGTGGGGTCTCATATACTGTAGGTTAGGTCATTATGACTCCCTCAGCATTTCACAATTCGCTTTAAATAAACCTATTGCTGTTTACTAAGTGTATCAATCTTACCTTCTAATTTTATTAGCAAACCAAAACACATCTGTAAATAAGTCTTATCGACTATACAAGACGTCTACTACCTGTTTTTAAATGCATTGTTATACTGTATACCTTATACAGTAAATGTTAATTTCAGCAAAGTCAGCTGAGTGTGAGTCATACCTTGCATAGACGTTCAGTTATAAGCACACTCATGTCGCGCTGCAATCCTGTACTTTGGTCCAAGACTTCACCTTCGTTGTCCAGGGTCTGTTCGCAACACAACGAAAAATTATACCTTTTTGGAACCAAATGCTTATTGCAAATTCATTTATTAGTAATTTAGTAGTAATGCACCGGAATATCGGTGGGCCGAATTCTTTAGGAACATGTAATTTTTTATGATATTCCAGTGTTTTCCGAGTGTAAGTGTTTGAAACGAGTTCACTTGCATAAACAAGATACAACATTCTCCAAACCATTTCCCGAAACTGCCCTTTTTCGCCTCGACCGTGTTCAGTTTCGACCGAAACCTTTTAAGGGCAGGTTTGGTGCATCACAACCCAACAGTAAGTTTCGACCACGTGTTTTTCTTCTTACCCGATTTCGACTTTCCGGTGAGTTTGGACTTTGGTTTGGATTCGAAGTTTCGTTCGACGGTTGCGTTTCATGGTGTCTTGTCGTCTGGCGTGCAACAATACAGGCTTACAGGGTCGATATTATAAACCAGGTGTGCACAGCTTTTCGCAATTGTCTGCCGCATCACAGACTTTACTTTTTTACTAGTTTTTTCCAAATTATTTTTTTCAATAAGTCCAAATTATTTTTTATTATTAATGAAATGTGAATTTTTCACCGACTGTCTTGCTCTTACATGCTTTTTTAATCCAGTCAAATACTGTTGATTACTGCACGGCCGTCAATACCAACGCTTTAATATACATGTGCGCGGCCTCATAAAATGGTATCCGCGGCCGCAGGTTATGCACCCCTGAATAAACCCATACGCTTTAACACACGTTTCCAGTTGTTTTCCCCGTTACACGATTTATGTGGACAAACACCTAAATGCGTTTAACTTTTATTCAGGTCAATTCATGTAATTCCCAAACAATTGCAAGCAAAATGTATGGGGATTTCCGCTTTATAACTTTTAATAAATCACCGGCGCTTATTGTAAACAATTTTGCATAGTTATTTTTAAGGCAAGCAAACCCCTTTGTTTCACATTTAACCGGATTTGTTTGTTGACATCCAAAGTACCTGGCTTGGTGGATCGCTTGCAAAGTCGCTGGAATGAAATGATGAAGCCTGTGGAACGGACTGGTCTTGCACCTCGCTTGATTGTTCGCCACGCTGCAAGTTTTCTAGCTGGTCGTTCCTTGTTCGTACAAAAAGAATTACGTAACACATCCTAGACAAGGCATTCTGAGGCCAGGATGTAGACCGCCTAATCTCATTTGGGTCGGTTCAGTAAAATAATGGTACACCAATTTAGTGACCCCCGCGACCTGACTACGGAGGGTATTTATTCAGAAAAATATGAGATTTTGAGGTATTCAATGAAAAAGATCACAACTTTCAACAAAAATGAGCTTGAGATTTTTAGCAGACTCAGAAATGTATGCCGGGGCGTATGAAATTATCAAGTGGGCAGGGCAGTTTGTTTGACATGCCTATCCAGGACAGTTCATTCCACAAAAGGTGATTGCATCAACAGTGAGTTCACAGGTAAGCGGAACCTTACAAGGTCGGTAATCACTGGTTTAAGTAAATAGCGTATAACAGTTACGCAAACAGCACACAAAAAACACCTTTTCTGCTGGCACATAACAGCGTCCAGTAGATCAGCTGCCTTTGAATAAGGTTTTTCATGAGCTTCAATGTAAATTCGCATCACTTCTTGTACAAGCGTGCGTTCGAATCCCATACCTGGCAGAAATAATAATGACAAACGTTTCAACACACTTTTAAATAAAATAGGTATATGTGGCAAAAACATATTACTTGTAATGACGGTGAAGTGGCAGCAAGATTTACCTCTATACAAAAATTAAGCTCAACACTTGAAAACGTCCTAAATTTATCTCCAGCTTTTTGATTGCTATTAGTGATATCGTTAGCTGCGATTTTTATCACTAACCAACCAAAAAGTTAACTCAAATACTAAGTTGATGCAAAGCATTTTTTCTCATAAACCTTTTCTTACCAACAACAGTGGCAAAAATTTCTGATTTTAGAGCATCCTCAAGCATAACTGCAATGGGTTGCCTATCCTGTTCTTGTCCTTCTGCACCAGTTCTTTGATTACTGGGAGTACAAACAGCAAACTTCGTTATCACTTTATACAGGCATACTAATACCACAATATATTGTAAAAAGCTGAATGTACCCTAAGGCAACTTGAGTAGTTCGTGTTTGGGGTATAGGTCTTTTCATATCTGGATGTCGTTGTAAAACCGCAGAAACATATTTTTGGCCTCGTTGCTGGAAAAGGTATTCACAAGAAGGGTACCATTTTGCATGCTCCTCCCATGGATCATCATTTATTCTCCAATTTTGTAAACCTCCATTGCAGTAATAGCATTTTACCTTGTCATGAGCACCTGCAGACAAAGTCAATGTAGAATACAATAAAGTTGATATGGCTTAGATATCATAGTCAAAATGTTTCATTTGAGGCCAAGGAATGTGCCATGAAGCAATATATAAAGAATTGGCAGACTTACAACTGTTTTGTTTGGTTGTGAATTGTATTACAATATCTTACAGTCCACTATATTTGTGTTTCTTTAAAGTTGAAACATTTTGACAGAAACGTGTGTTAAAACTAGCCAATTACTGGTAGTAAATGTTTGCACAACTTGGACTTTTCGAACTGTTGTTTTTATCATGTAAATTTATGTCGATTTCTAGTTGCACACTAACTCAGCATGTTCCCAGACAAAGCTTTTAAAAAACCAACCCAAGGAGAAGAAGCCAGCTTCAGCAACCATGCATGGAGTAGCTCGTGTGTACAACCAGTTCATAAATGTTGCTAGTCTGTTGTCAAGTTGTGACATGTGAGGTGTTGATGGAAATTCACAAGGAAACATTTCACGACGGTCAGTTCGATTTTTTGGGGTCAACTCAGGTGCATTAAGTGGCTGAAAAAATATAATGGGTTTTAAAACTGATGTACAACTTTTCAAAAAAAAATTACAAAAGTTTCAAATTGAAAGAGTCACCACCTACGTTTACACAAGTAATGCAAATTTTTTTTGTTTTTACCTTCTCAACTAGGATACTCAGTAAAATCAGGAGGATTCAAGTAATAAAAGTACATAGCTTACTGCAAAAACTTCAGGTACGTTCTTCGGTTCACACCCTTGTGCCATGGGACAACTGGGAAAATGTAAAAGATGCTCAACTGCAGGGTTATCCATGCGTGTCCAGTTGCACAATACACCTCCGCAACTGAAACATTGTGTGCGATCAATATTTCCCAAGTAAAACCAGCCAGCATTGGCCATCCTTCGAGGAGAGGGCAAAGTGTCCCTTGGCCATGATGCCGTGAAGCTTCTAACTCGATCCACCTCTTGACCGAGATCAAGGTGCCGAAGAAATCTTTCATGATCTGGATCTATAATCTTTGCCATCAGTTGCGTTGTTGGTAGGCTGTGCACTAGTGGCGGGTCTGAAGCTTTAGAACTGGAAAATAACATACTGTGGTTTGCGACATTTTCAAGTTAGTTATCAGTGGTATGCTTACTCAAAGTACACTAGAAATTGACTCGTTATGACACAGGTCAAACTGTTTTCCTGTGATTGTCACTGTCAAATAGTTCAAATAAATTTAGCGAAGGTTGGCTTTATAACCATAAAGCAAACAAGAATACACATAATGCAATGAGTAGATAAGACATAGGAATACTTACATGTGTGGGAGATTTGAATCATCAGTTACAGCATTATTTTGAGTTTCTTGAGTTGAAACCTCTTCAGCATTTGGCTCCCCTTGAATATCCTGAAAGAAAATTTTTTTCCAACAGAATTTCTTTAGAAAGTTTTTAAGTTTTTTAACCTAAAACCCACTGAAAGTGCAGAGTGGATTGGTATGTTTCCACAACTATCTTCTTTTCTTGTAAATTTGCATGTTGTTCTACAAAAGTGTTTTTGATTAGTAATTAAGTACACTGAAGGCATGGATGTTGAGTTAAGTTCGCTTGATGAAAAAAAACTTAGTGACGTAATTGCACTAAAACAATCACCAAGCTAAAAATAGTAACATAATATTGAGAGCTTATAGTGCTAAAAAAGGCACAAATATTGGCGAACACCTTAATGTTTAATATTATTCCTTCAAGAAGAATAAAAAACTTTTAGGTATAGGTGTTACACCGTGAATAATAACCTATTCAAATCTAATTAATAAAAAACTAACAAGTATACCTGTGCATTCTAAGCAAAAATGGGTCCATCTGTGGTGTTAAATTTTGCATTGTATTGTCACAGGCAAAGCACTTGACACTGTCTGAGACTCCCAAATAATAAAACCCTGCTTTTGCATATTGTCGTTCATTGATGTGGATTATAGGTGGAAATTTCGCAAAAGTTGACATGCGAAATATTTCACGATGTGCATCTAAACATAGTTTACAAAATGTTGGTGAAATCAACATTTAGAAAAAACAAACCCATTCTTTTTGCAATTTGCCTCTAAAAACATGATCAAGCAAACGTTTCACTACTAAAACAGCTATTTTAGAACTTTCTGTTAGTACGTTCCATTGATTTTTTTAAATTTAACTTTAACTTGTTGCAAGACATTCCATTTTAACAGGTGCATAGTGTTAAGTTTGGTTACCAAATATATATTCGATATAAAATCAGTGGTTCCCAACCAGGGGTCCACAGAAAGAATTTTGCTGGTTATGGGCTTTGCATGCATAAGATGAAAGCAACAGCAAAAGAATCGAAAATTAACAATATATTTTTTATTTTTTACCATTTGCTTGATAGTAAAAGCAGCTTTGAATAAAACATACTTTTAGATGATGGCCTTGACAGCTTTAATGTTGAGCTTGGTGCAACAACACAACCATTAGTTTTCACCTTAGGTACCATCTTTCAAGTTAAAATCTTAAAAAATTGCAGTTTGCAGTCTTTGTGAAATATTTTGTGCCTGGTGCCTCTGGGTCATGCACCGGACAGTGGGCACAACAGGATGTTTTCACATTTAAGATTACATTAGACAAAAAAAGACCAAAACTGCAGTAAAACAACCTGAAAACAAATATTAAGATGTAAGTGAAAAATATCACAAAATACCTAAAAGTTTCAGATAACGTCACTTTATACTAGTTCATTGTTTGAGATAAATCTTTTAACACAAGATTTACCACAAAAAAGGCGTCTGGTGCGCGCAGCGAACAGAAATCACTGAATAGCTTTCTGGAAACTCATACTCAAGAGGTGGCTACGGTACGCCCAGCCCAGTACCGACGGGGGATTTCCCAATGGGTGTTGGGAAGTAGGCAAAAGGATGGCTGTATGGTTGGTATGGAGTTGTTCATGCGACGTACGTAGATCCAAGGGCTTTAACGTTCCACCGCATATTACTGCGTACACGATGGTCTGCGTCTTGAAAATCATTTTGTTCAGGACAGTCGTCGCCGCACGACTCAGTTGCATCGATATTCGCACTAACCGACTGTATTTTCGACTTATTGAATTGTTTATGATGTCCTTTTGCGTATTTCTTTTCTTACTGCCTTTGATTCGCTTTATTATCGTGCTATATTTTTTCATCGTGCGAAGATAAATACAGTTTGCTTTAGCACAGAGCCGAAGAAGGCTGATTTAAACGCTCCACTGTTGCTTTGAAGCAATTCATTAATTTAAGGTATTTTACGATTTTACGATTACGACATCGGCTTTTACAATGATATAGTGTAGGCTATTACGCCCGTGAAATTACAACGAAAATGCAATTGTGAACCGAAACTTAGGCAACGCATCAAACAGCAAGTGTTTTACAAATTACCGCGACCTAATAAAAAGCAAGTTTTTCCATGGATCTGTATTGACAGTTTTGGATCTATTTGCAATCCACTTTAACGTATCGGAGTGGGCCTCCTCGTAAAGACGCATAAATAAGCTGAATTCAACCTTAACTGCCATCACATTTTTGCACAAATGCTAACTTGTTGGTCAACGTTCATCATTGGGCCGCGGGCCATCTGAGTTGTGGGCAAAACCTGCGTAGCTAAGCAATGACGGTAGACTTGGGCCGATGAAACTCAATTTGGCAGTGACAGTGAAATAAGTCAGTTTTAAAAAATTATAGTGCTGCCCACTGAAAAATTGGCACCGGTTAATATTAGAAATGGATCGTCTTTTTTACCTGTTTGCGTTTATACTTAGTGTTCTGCATACATCACAAGGTAATTAAGTATTAGTATAAACTTCATAAAGTCAAAATAGATGCTATTGTTCCAATGCTCTCTTCTACTGAGGCTGCTGATCAAATACTTCATCGCATAATTTGGCATCTGCCTTTAATCGCATTAGAACTGTATTTACTCTGTTTATACTTGTAGCGTTGCAGTGTATGAGATGCCGTGGATCCAGCACTCAGGACTGTGACTTGAAAGGGAAGCTCCAAACATGTCTGATAAATCAAGTGAGAAACTTTCGATTGATTTACTAGCGACTAACGTTAAATCTGATTTAACATCTGCTTTACATTAAAGTCGTGTAACGTCAACGTACAAGTCGTGTAACGTCAACGTACAGTTACAGGCAAATAGGTACCAAAAAAGCGCATTACAAATATGCAAAAAAGGTTAGGGGTTTTAGTGCTACTGTGTCGCTATGTTTTCGTTCACCAAGTAAAATAAACTTCACTCAGGCTATTTCACTTAAATTTTTTGGGTAGGAATCATGTGAAACTGTGGTTCGGAGAAGAGGATCTACGGAGACTGTGGAAAAGGGATGTAGAGAGTTGATGGCGTGCAATAATAATCAGCGTCAGGTAAACTGTAGCGGGCGTTCTGTTTTAGCACTACGGGTATAAAGACCTATAATCCCCAGAGCTTTAACTGTGTCGTAGCCAGCTTAAATGTTGAGGGGTGCTAAATGCTTTATGGGTCAGGAGATTTGATACATGAGGGGAGGAATCAATACTTCTACAGTTATTTTTGGTTAAATTCAGGTTTTATTTTAAGTGTCTTGCATCAGATTAAAGTTGGGACAATAGTAGGAAAGTACCCGTATCTCCATACGAAATGCCAAATGGTATACTGATGGCTAGAAGGTTGGGGTGCGTATACGCCTATACCAGATCCGCAAAAACTAAATTAGGTCGGTGGGTTAAAACAGTTATACGGAAATTTAAAGTAACAGGCAGACTGCGGATTTGTGATGTCCTCCATATTAAAGCGTGTAGTTCCTCTCACGGAAGAATAAAACAATTGCACACATATAAATATACACTAATGGATTGGCAAAATTGCGCATTAAACCAAGTAACTATGTTCAACTAATTTACTCTTAAAAAATGTTAGTTTTGTTTCGCTTATTATTGCTTCTTGGTCAAATTATTTTTGTGCAGAACAACCGTCTTTCTGGTCAATCAACTCAATGCAATACAGAGCAGATGGAGTCATTTTGTACGTGCTGTTGCAAAGGAGAGTTGTGCAATGTTGGAACTGAAACCTGTTCGCCGACAAGCAATGGACCAACAGGACCGGGTTAGTAGCCTTAGGGCACACATGCGGATGTAGGGCAAAAGTCAATTGATATTTATAAATACGAAAGTAGGACAGCCTGATATAGGAATTTTTTTTACAAACCTTCAAACGGCATATGGTTGAAGAAACGGACATGAAATATTTGTTTAAAAATTATTGGAACCAAAATAAAAATGACAGGCATTTAATCTTGATTACGTCAAATTTAAAATTTGTATAGGTGTCCCCTATGCATTTCTCACAATGACGTAAAATTTGTTTTCGACCCTTAATTCTTGCCGTTACATTTTAGAACTTTATGTGCATAAATATTTGTAAAATGTTCACACATATAAGTAATGTAACATGTTTACAGCCAACGACTGTCCACCACAGCCCACCAGCTTTCCCCATGGTAACGTCAACTGCTCCAACGGAATATGTCACTATGAATGCACGTCACCAAACTATGACGTGTACCCAGAGGGTCATGTGACTAACATTTGTGGCGCGGGAGCGACGTGGTCCTTCGATACTCCGTGTTGTGCAAGTACGTAGCCTAACAGGTTTTGTTAGTAGTTTACCCATTACTTGTGCCTCCATGCTTGACTTTCAATTATTAAATTAAAGTTCGTTCCTAAATACATCTAAATACTTAAAACAATGGTGTAGAAGGTATGGGCGTTCATGTTTTTTTTTGTGTTTTGGTTAAAAGTTGCCAATAGTAAAACACTATTAGTTGTATTCGCAAAAGTTTGTGTAGTGTAGGGAAAAATTTCCACATTTCTTACGACAATTTGAGCACAAATGTACCATAAATCACAAGCAAATTAGTAGAAACCTTAGAATTATTTATTGTGGGCTGTATAAAATGACACTGTTACCTGCTGTGCATGAACTTCAATCGTTGAACTTTTTTGCAACAACATTTAAAATGGCTATCAACATTTCTGTTGAACAATATAGTTTTTTTTTAGGACCTTGTCCCCCTTACGTCCTCTTTGATTCAGTTTCGGCTTATCACTTTCGCCCGCAGAGTGCTGCAACAATATTTCAATTTCTTGGCTCCCTTGCCGGGTATGTTTATGAGTGAAAATTAAACCTCAAAATAATTTTATATTTTTATGATTTAATCGGTCATAACGATTCATATAATAGTTGTTGTGCCCTAATAACATATAGGTTTGTAACATACCAATCTGGGTCAACCTGGGCCGATCAAGTGAGGCGCGATGTAATAAACGTTAGAACGTTAACACATTTTTAGTGGCAGTTGAGTTCACTTACAGCAAACAAACTCTTTGTTTTACTTGAGTGCAGTTCTTGTGGCTACACACACTTTAGTTCTTTAAGTTACATTGGCCTGTCATATACATTGGACAAAAAAGTCCACACCCTCCCAGTGAAAGTTCACCCTAGGGGGCTTGGTCAACAACAGATGCTGTTGATTTCCTTGTTGAAATCGGTCTTAGATTGTCATTTACTCTCCGAAAACCAAAAGTTGAGCGAACTCGAAACTAATCAATGTTGTTCCATGCAGGACAGTTGTTGAGGGAAAAGACGCAACTATTTCGTCCACTTTCGTATATGGCGAAGACGTAGTTACCCCATCAGTCATCAAATTCAACGACGAATTTACTGCGGAGCGTTTCCTAGCAAGTATGCGTCCAATGACAGAAGGTATATTAAAGTCGGTGCTCCATTTTTTCAAATTTTTTCGATCAAGTTTGGTCGATTTTCTTTTTAACGATTGCTGATAAGCGACAAGCATATATTTGGTGGCTTTCCATACTGCTGCTACCAGCAGTAAATAGTGATGCGGGACCTTCGCTCCGCCACCTTTACAAGTGATTAATGGGTCATATGGGGTCGAAGAAGGGGGAAAAATTAGTTGCCTTATGTGGATAGCTCCGGCATGTCCAGCAAAGCTCCGTCACATATAATTTGACCACTACGCCTTTGGTTGTCAGGCATACTTGTTTTTTTTCTTGTTACTCTTCTGGCATTTTTATTTGGAAACGCCGGCACCTCCATGTTTTATAAAAATCTCCACCTTGGGAACATAAGACTGTCCGGTACATTACATATGGAACAAAAAAATGTTCTTTATTCACAAAAAATCGTCCCAAGTCTTACGTTGCGTAAAGTTCTTGACCCGGGCAACAATGTAATGTGTTTTGTGACAGAAAACATAGATTTGTATGATGTATTGGGCTGTTTTTTATCAGGCATTTCTCCACTACAGGGCCAACGAATACCGGGACTGCCATCCAGTTCGCACTAGACAACATCTTGAGATCTGAATTTGGAATGAGGGACATTCGTGTTCCAAAAGTTATTTCCATTTTTACCGATTCAAACTCAGACGACGACGTGAAGGAGCCTGCTGCAAAAGCAAGAAGCCTTGGATACCTCGTAAGGAAACTAGTAGGGATTCGACGCAAAAACGTCGTTGTGTTAGGAAGTTTTATGATGAATGTAAAGCCAAGATCAGTAGTTCCCATTCCCTATGCTTATTTTGGATCTTTTCATTATTCCTCAACTCGACAAAAGTGATCTAAAGTAATATTAAAAGGTGGTAACCACTGATATACCGAAATACTACACCTATCACGAACACCTTCACTATAAAGTGATAATTCCTCGCCCCAACTCATATAATTCCTCTCTCGGAAGTAACTCCTCTCTAGTTGGGAACCGCTGGCTGAGACCAAACCGCTTGTCCTATAGAAAGAGAACACAACAATTTTGCAAACATCTATTGTACGCCCTACTTGGTATAAGGACCCTGACCTTTGTTAAAACTTTCACGTTTTTTTACCGGTTCTGTGATTATAATCGTGCTGCATGAGTGATAACCGAGCGTCAGAGTTGATGTACATAACGTATGATAATAATGTTTGTTGTTGCTTTTAGTTGTACGTCTATGCCTTTCGGCGGGAGGGAGTGGTGTTGGACCAGCAGCAACTGTTTGACATCACCGGTGACAAAGAACACATCTTTGTGTTCGATCAGGACTTTGACGATTTTCCGGCTGACTGGCTCAAAGAGCTTAAAATTCACTTTTGTCAAAATCCTTGTGTCCATGTCTTGCACGAACACGAGAAAAAATAAATCGAACTTAATTCCAAACTACTTGGCCTGCGACCCGTTTCGATTTCTAAAAATATTGTGCCACCCTAACTTTTGACGGAAAAGCAATACAGACATACCAATTGGTAAAAGAGTACTACAAAACCAAAATCAAATGTTACTTTTACACACGCAACACTTTTTGTGGGATATTGATGTACTTGCGACCCACAAAATTTGTTGCGCGACCCTCTGAAGCTTTGCGACCCATAGTTTGGGAAGTTCTGGTTTAAAGTTTAAATGCACTAAGTTTTGGTGAATACATTTATTCGAATTTCCAAGTTGTGTTCGGTTACGTTGATCTTAAGAGCCATAGCAACTTCAATATTTGTCCTTGAGATGTTCGTGTTTAGAAGTCATGTGTTTTTCACACGGCCAAGATCCAACAACAAACATTTTGAGTGAAAAATTACTAAAATCCCAGTTCGAAACTCTAGTTCACTAAACACAGATCATTGTGAGCAAAGGCTCTTCAAGCGGTGTAACTTTTACTTCAGCTGTTTACTTGCTGAAGTAATTGTCTTTTGTGTCGTTGTCTTTTGTCAACTGTTGGAAGCAGAAAATCTAAACATATCTGCCATTTTGGCTAATGTACACAATAAAGGTTTCATGCCTTAATAATTCGGTAGTGGGTGGAATAAAGACGACAGTCAAACTACAGTTGTTTAAACGCGCTCTGTGAAGGTTGGCACTGTTACGACGTGTTAACTGGTAAATTGATGGTTAATGCGGAAGAAATGAAGCATAATTGTTGCAAGGGATCATAAATTTTATGTTTACTGTTTTACCCCGAAAGTTTGGTAAGGTTCCTAGAACGCAGTAAAAGTAAGGATCGTGGCAAATCCACTATTATTGCACCGATTGTTTGAATTAACACACTTTGTTGCTAAATGAACATTAAAGTCACAGTTACAATACTGTTTTGTGTGTTTATTTTAGTGGATCTAAAGTAATACATGCGCGACGGTTAGACCTAACTTAGATTGTTTTTCATGTGTCCAAAATGCATAAAACTGTTTGTAAAAAAAGGTTGTCTTTCTGCGTTAAAAACAGCCCAGAACTTTAAAGGTCTGCTTTGGCCAAAAAAAATTCTGACATGCAGCCAAAAAAACATTTCGAAATAATAACCATGCACTTTCCTTCAGCTCAAAGGTCATTAGTCGTAGATGTCCGACAAAGTTTAGAACCACCGGGACAGGGCCGTGATTTAGTTGGCTGTATAAACATAAACAACTACGGTGCAATTTGCACCTGTTTTCAACGACGTGTCGCAAAAGGCACACGTCAAAACCCTTGACCTCACAAACCTGACATAAATACTTGACAATAAATATTAACTGCGCATTACTATATAACAACAAGCTCAGGTGCCTGGACTTCAGTTGTGAAGTAGGTTATAACACTAAGCAAAACGATGAAGTGCTTTGTTGCTGGTTTGCTTGCTGTCGCTGTTTTAGCATATGCTGGAAATCAGGTATCGGCGTTAAAATGTGTCACTTGTCATGGTGCCTCAAGTTTTGAGGAATGCGATCAAAACGACGAACAACAATGTCAAGATAACCAGGTAAGTGCGTTAAACAAAAGATTGAAATTTTACGATTATGCCGACGCACAAAAAGAAAGACTCTTTCTACGAATTATACTTTTCCTTTACTATGGATTCGTGTTGGTACTTTTAGGTGAATCTTCGAATGAAAGTATATTGTAAACAGTGTACAGATGCAATTCAAATCTTTTGGTTTAAACAGAGTACAAAAGCTATTCAAATCTTTGGGTTTTAAACAGAGTACAGATGCTATTCAAATCTAACGGATTAACCTGTTTTGCCCTTGCATTTGCAGAACGCATGTGAAACAGTGGTCAGAAGACACATGGACAAGGTTTATGTGAGCAAGGGATGTAAACAAGCCATGGCCTGCAAAAACAACCAAATGCAGGTAAGAAAAAAAGTCAACCTTATTGCCACAAACGTTTTTTCTTACACTCGTCTCCATTCTTCATGTAGAACGACAGACCATCAGGCAAATCAACCCAATGCAATGGAGATCAAGATAACTCGTTTTGCACTTGTTGCTGTGAAGAGGATTTGTGTAATGCCGGACTTAACGCATGCTCATTCGTAGTATCTGTCCCTACCTCACCACAAGGTTTGTGTCAATTTTTTTTGTTGTTTGTTTTTTTGTCCTAGGTTAGCGGGACAAGGCCTGAATGCGTGATGCTCATAATGAGACCAGCGTAGAGCTATATCTGATTCATGTAGTTTCAGTGGATTTTTTGTTCATTTTTTTGATATTTTTTTGAGTTAAGGACTGCAAATTGGGTTAACCCGTCGGGTTACACTGGGTGAGAGCAATGCCGCTTAACGTTCTTGCTAAAGGAAACACAAGCGACTGAAACAGGATTAGAACCCGCAACTTTGCGTACACAAAGCATTTCTTAACAACATATCCTGACGTAGCACTGTAATTGTTTCCACTCGGTCTGATTCTAGTGACATTTGCCGAGCACGCACTTAGCAGCACTGCAAATCCCAAGTA
>QXVZ01029270.1:0-27658 GCA_008931825.1 Phallusia fumigata
TATAAAATCTTTTCAAGCAGTGTTTAATTGTCCTGCACTGGGAATACGCTTCTTAATGGATACTTTTATAGTATTTATGTGCATTTTTAGATTTGTTAGCGATTCCACTACACAGGAAATTCTTAAGCTGAATGTAAAACGATCTCTGCTAAAGATAAGGTACTGTCAATTGAAATCAGATATAGTGTATTATTAGGTTTTTGGACGACTAAAAATAAGGAATTGTAGAACAAATAGTCTAAACCAACCAATTTATATCAGAAATGAGGAAGCAAGTGATTTTGTGCACTTGAAGCTGATGGGTGTTTGGAACGCTTTTGTTGATCGGCTGACTGCCAAGGAAAAAGAGCTAAATAATGAGATTCAAGAGCAAGTGCAAAAGCTTTGTAGGGAAGCGGATATACAAAGGGAAAGAATGAAGGAAGTTGCAACAAAAGCTGCAAATGTAAGAAAAACTTTTCGTTAATAATCATTTATACCTTTTGTGTCACATAAAACTGTCATTGCCTTTTACTAAAAGTCTGTTTTTTTTTAACAGGATTGTGAAGCCCTGTTAGGCAAATTATCTGCAAAAAATCGATCTGTCTCAGAAGAGAAGTTAAGAGAAGAAAAGTATCAGTTTGAAAAGGTATTTCAACCGGTAATCCTAATGTACATGGCTTGGTAGTTTATATAACTGCTTATTATGTTAGCGTAGTATATGTGCATGTTTTTCCACCAAGGTTTTAAATCACAAAATGTTCCAATGGACTACCAGACTAACTTGCTAAAACCTGCACGTTGATTTTGGAGAAAAAACGAATGACAATGTATATATAGTCAATTACATATGTGTAGATTTTGGTCCTAACTGAGTGTTTCATTTCTGCAGTTGTGTGAACTGAAAAAGGAAACAGAGACGATTCTGGAGAGTTCATTGCAGAGCATCGGACCTTATGTGGAGATTGATTTGAGTGAAATTCAGGAGCATGGACTAAAATGGATTAATGACATCAAACTGCAAGAGATCAAATTTCATGCTGCTGGTAAATTTCATGCTTTATCCGGCAGGACTATTTAAAACTAAATAGTGTACCTTGGTACTATTTTGTGAACAATAGCTAAACACACAAACATTATTTGTACGTCATGTAGCAAATGAAACGTTAATGAGTTCTTAAAAAATGTGCATTAAGCTGTTCACTAAAACTTTATTTGCGAAGGTTCCTAAAAGAGCTGGTGCTAATTTTAACATTGCATTGGTGAAAGCCACTAAAACTAATTTCGCTTTTTTTGCTTCCTAACTGCTGTTTGTAAATGGAAATTCTAATGCACACTTTGTTACCATCGTTTTGTACCATTTTAAATATGCTTTGCAAAGTAGTTTAAACAAACACAGTTTTTTGCAGTTGGCAGTAGCAATTTCAAAATTATTTTTCTATTTCCAGATACTTTACAAACTAATGATGAAATCATGAATGAATTTACTAATGAATTGAGTTATCAAGCAGAATATGTTGTCCCCAGCTCTTTTGTGAGCCAAACAATGTTAAATCCTCGACAAAATTCGATTTCTATTCCTCATCCCACTGTGGCTAAACATGGTAATTGGGTCTGCCATGCAATGGAATATTATCTCCTGTAAGTGTCTTTTTAATTTAAAAGACTTGACTATTTTTTCTCCAAAATTAGGTTTTTGTAGTATATATGTTGCTGGCATTTTATTGTTCAGATCAGAGCTTCCCAAACTAGATGTCCTGACCTTTGAGGGGGTCATGCAACAGGTTTTGTGAATCACTAGTTCACCAGTTTTCCACAAATGGTTCATTATTGCCATCTTTTTGAGCATTTGCCATGGTTTAATGTTTTGAGTTTTCTAACATTGTCATGTTGAAACTGCACAACATAATTTTTTATTTAATTTTGCTTTCTGGTAGTACTCTTTCAACAAAATGGTATGTTTTAAACAGCAAGGTTGGCAGAAAAAGTATAGAAATAAAAAATGGGTTGCAGACCAGACAACTCTTTGTAACATATACCTTTTATATATGTACATGACATTTTTTACCGTACAATTTTACAGTTTTGATGATCTATTTGTGCACTAACTTTTTTCCAACCTCTTTGCTGTTTGCAAAAATGATCTAATTTAGTAATTTGTTTTGGTAAAATTGCAACACAAACTTATCAAATGGCTGACTCTTTTCCATCACAGGCAAGCATTGGAACAGAAGTCGTTGAAACCAATTCCTGAATCTGATCTTTCGCAATGTGCTCAAAACTTAACATTAATTGCTGTGAAGTACAGAGAGCAGACTAAAATGCAGAGATGCTTCATCACCTTGCCCTATGGTGATGGAAGGTCAAAACAGAGAAGACGAAAGGTGTGAAGTTTTTAAATAGACACAGTTGTTTGTAAAATATTCAATACCTGTTTATTTGTTAAACATCATGCAAAAATCATTTTGGTTTGTTGTGCCAGCAACAAAATATAATGTTATTTGTCTTAAACTTGCATATCTATAGTGTAAAATAGATGCTACTTCCAGGTGTTATACTTAGAGTTTTGGTTTAGTTGACATATCGTGACTTGGCTGCAACAATAGTCAAGTGGTTGAATTAGAACCAATAGGCCACAGAGCAGTTTACAAATGGGCCATGCTGTCAGGTGAAAATACTAGAATTCCACTTATCATTCCCCAGAATTACAAAAGTGGTTGGTCGTGTTAAACAGCAAGTGTACATTGGAATAATTTGGTTAACACAATGCATGTTTGTGTCNTGAAAATACTAGAATTCCACTTATCATTCCCCAGAATTACAAAAGTGGTTGGTCGTGTTAAACAGCAAGTGTACATTGGAATAATTTGGTTAACACAATGCATGTTTGTGTCACTACAAGCCAAAAAAACGAGCAGTCTACCATGCCTTTGAGACGGTGGGCCACAATACATTTTCAAAATATTTTCCGGGCCCCAAAAGAAAAAGGTTGGGTTAAACCAAATAAAGCAAACTTTGACCAAAGGCAAAAAACAAAAAAAATGAATCAAACGTGACCGAAATAAAGCTGCCAGCTAATAGTGAACTCGTTTTTCGCATATTACCACATTCACTAAGGATGAAAATTAAAACAAATCTTGGTATCGCAGCCTGATTTGTAAATGGTTTTGTGTTGGACTTTTTTATCAGGACCTTGATGTGCAGCTTCATCTTGTTGACACTTGGGAAAGTACTGCGTTAAAACCTATCCCAGCTAGTAAATTAATGTTCTTTTCTCTGGACGAACAAACTGAGTTTCATCCCCATATGGTAAGAAACATCGTAATGATCAGGTATTTCAAAAAGTTATAATGACTAGAAACCTTCTTTCGCTAAGATGGCTTAATGGTTAGCACAACACCAGTTTGGTTCTAATCTTTTTTCGACTCTTCCCTAAGCGAAAAGCTGAGTGGCATCATTCAAAACCCAGTGGTACCAGATGGGCTGAACCAAATTAAGTTGGGTGTATTGATTTAACTTAGTTGTAATAAGGGGATAACTTGGTGCCTGTGTGGGTTACACACTTAAGCTTTCCCTAAGCGTCTAAGGACAAACACAAACAAGCAAATAATAATCTAACAAATGTTACAATTTTGGCTACTGCTTGATTTTTAGTGCATACAAGTGGTATTTAAAATGGAAGATGAACAACCGGACAAAGTAAAAGAATGGACACCTCAAGTTCGCAAAAAATTAAATAAGCTGCTGGACAGCAAGATGGACATGAAAGTCAATTTGCAAAAATGGGTGAGTAGATTTTTTTTGGCCTTTGATTTTCATACATTTACTGCACCTTACATTTTTTATTTAGTGCAAAAAGTGCTCAAATACAGTTGTATGTCATATTTTTGCTTAAACAGTTTTCTTTCTGCAGCTACCAGTGCAAATCACTGACGCTTTTCTAACCTGGCTGGCTGTGATAAAAGTAGGTGATGTCAATCTACAATCCCTGTTCACCGAAGGTAATGTGTTTTCCGGGGTAAAGTTTACAGCCATATTTCTTAGCAACAACAAATAAAACCATGTGTAGTTAGTTCTCGTGTAGAATAAGCAAAAAATAGTTTTTTCCGTTCAACGAGATTTTAAACAAACCACGTCGTCTGCTGTGTCTGCTTCACGGTTTTATGAATCAACCGCAGGTATTTCGGGATTGATTTTCCGGGGAATCACCGCCTGGTGTTGTTGGTGAAATAGCTTTTTAACTTCGTATCTTGGCTTGAGTTGGATAGCTTAGAGGCAAATGAAACGAAAAATTTTACCAGTTGGACCTGGGAGATGTTTCTAGACAGGAATTGTAAACTTTTCGGAAAGGATTTTTTTGTTGCAGTAAACTTCCTGCAGCTTTACTAAAATTTGTCGGGAATTGCTTTACCTCTACTTTACATAGCGCGGTTCAGAATTGTGCTGTCATAAGTGTTTTGTTCGCAGCGCACTTATTGGAATCTTTTTTTTAGTAATAGTCNTTGACCAAAGGCAAAAAACAAAAAAAATGAGTCAAACATGACCGAAATAAAGCTGCCAGCTAATAGTGAACTCGTTCTTAGCATATCACCACATTCAGTAGGGATAACAATTAAAACAAATCTTGGTATCGCAGCCTGATTTGTAACTGGTCTTGTATTGGACTTTTTTTATCAGGACCTTGATGTGCAGCTTCATCTTGTTGACACTTGGGAAAGTACTGCGTTAAAACCCATCCCAGCTAGTAAATTAATGTTCTTTTCTCTGGACGAACAAACTGAGTTTCATCCCCATATGGTAAGAAAAATCGTAATGATCAGGTATTTCTAAAAATTATAATAAGTAGAAACCTTTTTGTGCCAAAATGGCTTAATGGTTAGCACAACACCTGGTTAATGATTCCAATTTTTTTTGACTTTTGCCTCAGCAAAAAGCTTGAGTGGCATCATTCAGAACCCAGTGGTACCAGATGGGCTGAACCAAAAAGTTGAGTTGAGTTTAATGATTGCAAAGGGGATAACTTGGTGCCTGTGTGCGTTACTTAAGCTTTCCTTAACCCTCTAAGGACAAACACAAACGAGTAAATAATAATCTAACAAATGTTACAGTTTTGGCTACTGCTTGATTTTTAGTGCATACAAGTGGTATTTAAAATGGAAGAGGAACAACCGGACAAAGTAAGAGAATGGACACCTCAAGTTCGCAAAAAATTAAATAAGCTACTGGACAGCAAGACAGACATGAAAGTCAATTTGCAAAAATGGGTGAGTAGATGCCTTACTTTTTTTATTTAGTGCTAAAATACAGTTGTATGTCATATTTTTGCTTAAACAGTTTTCTTTCTGCAGCTACCAGTGCAAGTCACTGACGCTTTTCTAACCTGGCTGGCTGTGATAAAAGTAGGTGATGTCAATCTACAATCCCTGTTTACCGAAGGTAATGTGTTTTTTGGGGTAAAGTTTACAGCCATATTTCTTAGCAACAACAAATAAAACCATGTGTAGTTAGTTCTCCGGTAGAATGAGCAAAAAATAGCTTTTCCCGTTCAACGACATTTTAAACAAAACGCGTCGTCTGCTGTTTCTGCTTCACGGTTATGAATCAACCGCAGGTATTTCGGGATTGATTTTCCGGGGAATCACCGCCTGGTGTTGTTGGTGAAATAGCTTTTTAACTTCGTATCTTGGCTTGAGTTGCATAGCTTAGAGGCAAATGAAACGTACATAGGCCTAAAAAACTCAGTTTACGAAAAATTTTACCAGTTGGACCAGGGAGATGTTTCTAGACAGGAATTGTAAACTTTTCGGAAAGGATTTTTTTGTTGCAGTAAACTTCCTGCAGCTTTACTAAAATTTGTCGGGAATTGCTTTACCTCTACTTTACATAGCGCTGTTCAGAATTGTGCTGTCATAAGTGTTTTGTTCGCAGCGCACTTATTGGAATCTTTTTTTTAGTAATAGTCACGCAGTTGACAAGAATCACCATATGATTAACGTCCGCTGCTTTTTTATTTATTCGGTTTGATGCGAGATATACAAAGTCAATTCACAGTATTTTAACTACTTTTTGTTGTAGTTATTTTGCACGGCATATATATACATAACAATAAGCTGTAGGAAGCGTATAAAGTTACTACATGGCAAAGGAAAATCTACAGGGTTTTTATCAAAATAAAGGTGTTTTTAGGGCATTTCAGGTTTTAATTAAACCATCCTTGGGTCAATTTGCAGGTTTTTTATAATTTCCGATTCCTTTTCTTACAGAAGGAGAAACCGAAAAGCCGAAGGTGAGAAAATTATAAACTTGTCTCAAAACTTGATTGTCCAAATTTTGTCATGTTTTGAATTTAAAACTTAAATTTACGTCAGATAATGCCCGCTGTGGCGTTTCGATCGAACAAGGTTTTCAAGTGTATCCTTTTCGGCCCGAAAAAGTGTTAAAAAAACCAACATTATGAATTAAACAGACCAACTTGTATTTGCGAAAAATTTCCATATTTGGACAATTTAAAAAAAACGTTTTTATTAACCACCAAAAAAAACAAAACCGGCAAAAATGCACCAGTAGCAACTTAGAAAACAACAATAATAATTTATTTGACCGAATTAAATCACTTTGTAGGTCGAAGCGTCTTGGGTTGTTTATTTTTTTCCGTCGCACATCGGGATTAAGATGTGCGGGGAGAAGGCATGCCTGGGCGTGCCCAAACACCGCCCGTCAGTTCGTTTCAAATGGTGTTATGGGCGTCGACTGCACAGCGCAACATGCATTTCACAGAATAGGTGCCGTGCAGAAGAACCTACCAAATAACATGCGATAATATTAGCAAAGCAACTGGCTCGTTAGAGCAGTATTGGTTTTGCAAGAATAGATTATGAAACGAGTCACAGCGTTCGACAGTCGATGTAAGGACTTTACTAAATGTGCATAATTGTGTGTAATGACAAAAATATTTGGTGCCCACCCCTTATATCGGTATTCAGACAATTTTTTCGTTGCTAGCATTTGGAACCGCTAAATGTTAATACCATAGCACAGCGCCAGGGGGTGAAAACTTGTGTTTTAAGAGGAAGGAAATAAAATAAATTTGAGGCAGAATGACAACCAACGCACAAACTCACCTTATCTGTGTGTTAACAACGATCTTTGTGCACAGTTATGTCAAGACGTGCGAGTTTTGCGCGGCGACAACATTCCAATTGTTAGAGAAACTATTGGGCCGCCGGAGGAAAAGATCAAAGATCATCCGCTGGAAAACAAGGAAGCGTCGTCTTTGGATGTAGAGAAAAAAGGAGATGTCCCATGCGAAGTCGTCTGTGGAGTATTAGTGGATTTATCAGATGAAGTATGTGGTTCTTCCTCTGCTGCTGTTGATGGAAGCCTGGGGGATAAAGTATGTCCTGGTGATTGTGGAGCAGACAACTTGGTGGCTGTTAAGGAAGAGATGGTTGGAGGGATTAAGGGGGTAGTTGTAAAAGATCTTGAGTTTGTGCAAGCCAAAGTAAACAATGAACAAGGTCCTTTGCAGGTAAAGCAATTGTATAAAGATGCATGGTAGAAAAGGGAATAATATTTTGACAACTTTTTTAGACTACAGCAGTACAATCAGCTTCAATGGAAGAAAGGAAAGAACATCTTGTCAATGGTTGGTATATTGATTTTAGCAAAAAAATGTAACATAACTTTGAATCCTGATAAAATGTGTGTGTTATTTTCTGTGAATTGGCGAGTCTGGTTTTGTGTCTGCAGGAAAACTTAGGTAATATGCTTTCAGTTCAACGTGAGCTCAAGAAGATTTTGTTAGCCAAAGACGACAAACAGTCTTTACTAGATGACAACACTGACAATAATAATGCTGAGATGCAAGGTAAGTTCAAACCTAATTCGTTTGCTGCATCTGTTGACTAAACTTATATATTTGCCGCTTCCGCATTAAAACAAATCTTTATTCAACGAATAGCAGCAAACCAGTTTGTTATTAATGTCTTGTCTGTAATGAAAGGGAAAATTAAACATTCGTTGACAATTCAGAGTTGGCACACGCTATGCAACCGACCCTGAAACCTGCCACAGATTGCAATAACAATTCTTCCAGCGACGCAGAGAAAAATCAGGGGAGGCCTGACAACGATAGAAACTCGGTAAGTCTTTTCAGATAAATGTTTAGACCGCGGGTGGGCAACTATTTTTACCATAGGATCACATTAGAAACACAAAATATTGTGGAGGTCAAATTCTTGATTCTGCATAACTTTAATCGTAGTTTTTAACCAAAAGGAGTAAATACCATTCTGTTGACAAGCTGGTAAGAGTTTATGTTATGGTTAAGCAATAAAAAAAGTGAGATTGCTTTGAAAAAGTGGCATTTCTTTGGTTAAAATTGCTTTTCGTAATTCCAAATCTGCCTACACAGGCGGGCCATAGTCACCCAAGGGGTCGTATGTGGCCCAGGGGTCATACAATGCCCAGATCTGGTTTAGAATGTTAAAATGAACGTTAGTGTATCCACTGTCTATAAAGAACCTGTAGCCAATATACCCGTTAAATTTCGGGTTTAGTTTATCTCAATTTTAACCAAAACTTCACGGCTTTCCAGGGAAGCGATTTAACACCCCCAGACGACGAGGAAACAAACTCAGCCGCAGGCATGACTGGCGATCTCGACGAATACACACCCGAATGTTCAAGCCTCTGTGTCGCCGACAACCAGCACATAGGGGGAGCCTGGAAACCGGCGACCCCCAAACAACACCACGCTCTAAGCGTCAACGCCAACCAGTTCCAAATGCCCCGACAGCAAGACCACATGCCTGTTGCCGGCATGGCTATAGTTGCTCCGTTAGGCCCGAGTGCGTATTCAGCGCCATCTGGTGTTGGAAACGGCCTGCAGTTTGCTGTGCCGGTTGTTCGCCTTCCGGCCGAGGTGTGGGCGCAGGGAATCGAATGGACGTCGAGCGAGCGTGGGTCACTGCGTTACGTCACACTTATATTGTTTGGTGAAAACTCCACTGAATTTCTCAATTCCGGAATGTGAGTGCGATTTTGTTTTTAGACGTTGATAGCGATAGGATTTCGAGGTTTGCAGTGATGAGGTGAAAGAGTTGAACTAAAACTGATGTGAATGGACTTCAACATATGGAGCTTTAGCGTTGTTTCTAGATAACTAGATATCAGTTTCAATAATACAACCGGGGTTGTGGAGTCAGATAAAAATTTCCCGACTCCGACTCCACTTTTCAAAAAATATCTGACTCCACTTGATCTAAGCAATCTGTCCCAGAGAAAATCGAATTCAAGATAATAAAAAAACGAAAAAGCGACTCCGACTTCACAACCCCCTCGAATACAACAAACCGAAATATTTGCCGTTGCATTTTGTTGTGGAAACTTGTTTCAAGAGTTTTGCAGACAACATTAGTTTTTCCGTTGTTTTGCCAACCTTAGTTTTCTGTAAGCGTTAACTTGACTAATCAATCTTTTGAAGCATTGGAGAACCACCCATTAGCATTCGTAAATATTGGTCGGGTTTGATCAGGGAACAACAATGGTTATGGAGCCTCCTTCCACCACCCATATACTACCAATGCATCGACTATGAGGTTAGTTGCTTTCTGTTTTGCCGTCCCCTGTTTTAATTATTTATTGCCACGTTTACAAATATGTTGTTCCTTAATAGGGTAAATTAGTGTGAAATTGTTTTTGCCAATTTCAGTATACTTCAGAAAAATATTGCTACAGATGTTACAAGTTGTTGCTTTTCTGTATTTTGTTTGTGTTATGTAGGTTTTTGTTAGGGCTATAGACACAACTAAGAAGTTCACAGTGACTTAAGTCTGCCAAATCTTAAAGATTCATTACTTTTGTTAACACAATGAATCGTTTTGGTTTGTTTTGCTTTCAAACTTCCGTACATAGATGCAAAGATTTCCGGATTTGAGAAACGAATTTTGTCGTTACTGTGTTCCTTTCAACATCACTCAACTTGTACAACGCCTCGGACCTCAAATGCCAGTTTATCTGCAAAACTTTCCTGAACTCAAGGTAACCGAAATCCTAATTGCGCAACAGCAAAGTTCAGTCAACGTTGAAACAGTTTGTCTTAATTTTTGGAAAAATGACTGACATAAACGGAGAGGTTGATACAATTTTTTTAATAAAAAATATTTAACTAAGCTGTCAAATTTGACAAGAATTTTTATCCATATTTTGCAACCAATATAACAAATTTGTCTTCATTTCTGGTAGGGAGTTATTGAAATGATCAACAACCATCGTGCACAATCGCAGTGGAGACAAGTGGTTGCGGAAAATGACAACATCGTTGTGTCTCTTCCGTCAGCTGGCGTTTCTCCCCAGGTACCACAGAAGGAGTACCTTCAAATGTTTTTCCTTAAATTTATTTTTCATGTTTAGGTTCAAACTCCGAATAGCGCCACGTCACCGCCAGGAAAGGGTAACCATCAAAAATCCTGGTGAAAAAGGCATGTTGATTTTGTATTTGTTTAAATAATTTTTTGTACACAGAAGAGAGTCCTCCCAATCAATCCGGGTCCGCAGAGCTTACTCGCCACTCTCCCGCTTCTCTTCCCGAGCTTAGCAGATATTCCTATCGCAAAGTGTCAAGTAACTCAAACCCTGCACTGAGCGGTAGGTTTTCAGATATTTTATGTCTCACAATCACACTAATAAAAGTGTATTTGGGCAGGTATAGCTAAACGAAATCATAGTGAGTGTAAGACACGGTGAAAAAAACAAACAAACATACTTGTAGTGAAGAAAAGCATGATTTTTGATGATTGATTAGTTGTAATTTTTACTTATAGTGCGTGCAGTAATGTCCCGCGGGTTTTTTTGTAGAAAACATTCCAATTATATTAAAACGATCCAAGTCAGAAGGAAAGATGCAAGATTTGGCATCAATAAAACGGACTATAAGCAACAAATCCGATACAGGAACAGGTAAACTTAGTAATAGATGCTTTATCATTGAGTTATAGGTAACATATCGGAGGATGTTTGTGAAGCAAATCTTGCTCAATTCTGTCCACATTTATTCAGTGCCGAAGTTGTTTGTTGGCGTGTCGGCGAAAACCTGTGCAAAAAGTCAAAACCCTAAAATTTTAAATTTTGCCATGGCTGCTTTCATATGCGCAAATCCCGGGGGGACATTCCCCCTCCCCAAAAATTTTGGTTGCGGGGACATGTATTCATTTGTCCCCTCCCCCCAATATTTTTGTTTCGATTGTTTTAAAAAAAGGATAAAACCCCAAATCATGTTTAACTGCTTAAAGCTGGTTCAAAGCTGGTTTACAGTTGCATTAAAACAATTTTAGCGCTTTTAAATACTTTTGAAACAGTTAGCGATCGCAAACAGTTATGACTGCGTTTTAAGACCGCCTCAGACAAAAAGAAACCCATTTTTTTGCGACATAAAAATATGTATTGTGACGTTATAACTTTTAATATGACGTCGTCTGCACAAAAATTACTCACCAAGAAAAAAAGTCCCCCCAATAATTTTAATGGATTTGCGCCACTGGCTGCTTCATACGCAGTACCATGCAGAAACTCCTTATGAATGTCCTTTTAATTTGTAAACTTTCGGTTTTTAATTGTGCAACGCTGGTGACGCACAGAGTCGTCATCGACAATCAGCCACAGGGGGGAGCGAGAGTGCGACTGGATTGAAGACGAAGAAGATTTTCCGATAGTGTCACCAGCAGTTGGACCTGATCCAAAGACCACCGGTTCACAAGCACGCAGTGACAGGTATGTGATGTTGGGTTACCGACTAGAAGTATCGTACGTTTTATACTGGGATATTATCATGCAGAGGAGATAGTAGAGGCACGCAGTGTTACAATTGTGGCGCCTATAGTCACAGGAGGGCGCACTGTCCCCACGCGGCACGTCCGGAAAAAAACAGCAACTACTCTCGAAAATCAAACAGGTGAATATTTGTTGTTATGGATGGGTTTTTAGGTTTGAGGACAAAGTGGTTAGTAACCTTCTTTTAAAAACTCTGATTCTTTTTAGTTTTTATCGTTGTTAAACCTTTTACAGGTATCCTCGCGCAAGGCGATCGGAACGCGGTGATTTTGTAGACCGGGATCACAGACGAAACAAACGATAAGCTGCGTCGACAAACTGGAAGTCAGAGCAAAGTTATATCAGTAACCAAACAATTCATTTGAAAACGTTTGTTTTTTTGCCCTTCCATTTTATCATTTAAACAACAGCGCACCACTTCGTCCCCAAAAACGGTACGACAAAAATGTGATAAAAAAACTTACCTTTGGCGTTTTGTTAATCTACGTGGTTTCTTGTTCAAATACATCGTGGTGTTTTACAGTAAATGTGTACACGATGTTAGGGAATTTGTCTTCTGGATGTGTCTTGTGATTCTTTGTTGCATTCCAAAACACAGTTCTAATAACGATTATTACACACTGGTATTGTGTATATATCATGTCTTGAAAAACACTTTGTCTCTGTGAATCGGAATCATGTCCTTTTCATTGTTACTGTGCCTTTCATTTGCTAACCGGCGATTTTCAGCACATTCACTCGTTTTCACTTTGTTTAACCACCTGCCCACCGTTGTTCTGGACTCTTAGAGGTGTCTGTTGTTTGTTTTCCTGTTTTTCCACCAGCAAGGTTTCGTTACTTTCACTCCTTCTTTTGTTCCACTAATAAAAAATTTTCGTTTCAATTGCTTTTTACCGCGTTAAAAACCTGAGGTAATATTTGTCAAACTTCTTTGGTAAGTTTCCTTCTATACTGTATGTTTCACTCACTTTGCACTAACTATCGTTTGTTTACAGCAGAACGATAAGAAAAAACACAACCACACCTTGCATAACTCATGGAATACGGAACTTCTAAACGTAAGTATTTACTTCGAATGTGGTGTTAACATTTACCAGATTCCAGATGCAGACGGTCCTTAATATTCTTGCCCTTGTTCTAATCATGCGATTGTTTAAACTGGTGTTGTCTACACTCTACAAGTTTTATAATTGGCTTAGTTGCTTCTGATTTTGGATGCATTTAACACAACGAACTATTTCTCTTCTAGTTTCCAAAACAACCTTTTCAAACCCAGCATCTTCCTGGTAACGAAAACCGCAATTTCGATCCCTGTCGGGTATTCAAGACTACAGATGAGGTAAATATTATTGGTTTATTATTACTTTTTTCGCACATGGAGCTTTTGTGTGACCCTACAAAAAAAATTGTTGACGTATTTAGCTTAAATGATGTGGTGTTAACACCTGTCCGTGAAATAGGGATACAGTATAAATGTTACTTACAATATTAACCTTTATTTTGCGCAATATAAGCGAAGATGCGAACGATTGTTGACATAAACTTTTGCCGCACAGCAAAAGATTAACAAATTCACTGACATTGTATTGTGTAAAAAAAGCGCTGTCTAAAACCCAATATTGACCCGAACGGTTTTTGTAGAACTGTTCCAAAAAGTAACAGAAACGCTTTTACCGCATCATTAGTGTTTCCAACTTCTCAGCTGGCACGAATTTGTTAACCGCTAGGTTTCCTGTACGTCTCGGGTTTTATCTATTATACCTTCAGGTTGTTTGCAAGGATACGAATATATCACACGCACTTGTGTTTGTATGTGGTAATACAGGCTTGTGGAACGGCGTTATCTGTGTTGGTGGATAATATGAAAAAACTGGAAAATCGACGTGTTTCATTACGTGTTGAGGAAGCAGAACCACCCGTATTTGTGCGTGTGGCATGCGAGGTGTTGAAAATGCGTATTTTGTGGTTGGTTTATCGAGGAAGAGTTTAGGCTAACAAACAAGATAAAATCGTGCAACAAAATGTACCTCAGCGTCTAATGTTATCTTGTTGCTCAACAGAGCCGTAGCGTAAAATTTAACTCTGTTTTTGACGAATAAAGTGACCACTTTTTTGCATAGCCTGCTAAGCCTACGCACATGTATTTTTTCCTATTGCGTGGCTGTTACGTTTAGTCTGTACAAAGTGTTCTTTGTTTAGATTTGCAGTTACCTGTTGTGCTTGAACCCTTGACTTCTTTGAACAGAACTTGGCCCGCTTCACGCGCTGCTTCTTTTTAGCTAGGTTTACCTGATCCTTGGTTACGGTTCAGAATCACTTGGTTTCGGTTTTAGCTGTTTAAGGGATTTGTTTCAAAACCGCGCCGCTTTTTAGTGTACACTGTTCCTTTCCTTCGGGTTATAGTTGCCTTCCGTTGATCTGAACACATGTTTTAGCGATATTTGTTGTCAAAAAGAAAGCTACGTTAGTTGTCTTAAAAATTGCGACAATTATTTGACTTTTTGCGAAGTGCAGGTACGGCAATAATTTAATTGTCATCGAATTCACTCATTTTGAAAGCGCTCCGGAATATTTATCAATGAAAAAAAGAGAGCTCCCCGTCGGGGAATCGAACCCCGGTCTCCCGCGTGACAGGCGGGGATACTTACCACTATACTAACGAGGACACGAGAGTTTCTCTGCGAAATATCACATTTGAATACGACGCAGTTTTGCGCAGACAATGAATTGCTGAAATTAAATGCGTTTGCTTAAAATGCCTGTCCCCAAAAGTCTGCATCTTTATTTGAAAATTAAGATTGCCTGATTTCTCATTTTGTTTGATTTTGTCCAAAATCAAAACTGTGCGGTCTCTGGGGTAAACAAAACTGTGCAAGCACATTATTACTTGACATTTAACTCAAATTGACCCTTGTAACCGCATGCTTTGGACTTTTTGTTCTTCCTGTGCTCGCTGTAAACTAATCAGATTACACACAAACAATTTGCAGTGACCCCGACGTTAAAAATAGCCCGGGTCATTCCGAATGGATTAGCTGCACGGGGCGGGATAATGGGCTGCACGGCCGTGTGTTTGGTGCCATATCCTTGCACAATCGCCTAGGAGATCTCTGATAATATCAGGTAACCCGAAAACTGTGTGCAGGATCCCTCGTCAATGCCCCCTACTGTCACCCCTGTCTGTGCACTGTTTGGGAAAGATTTATACTTGTCTTTTGCTGCGATTGAACCACTGTGGTGCGATTTTGCGGCAGTTATTTTCGATTGTTCTTGGTGACATACAAGTGTAGGTCTATTACCTTGGTAATCGAAATTGTCCACAACAAATAAAACTTTGCTGGTAAGTAAATACCGTTGACCTTTGTTCACAATCCTTTGAGAATAATTAATCAATTTCAAACCTCTATTTTACCCAGTTTAATTTTTTTTACCACATTTCTAGACACATATGCCAAATTCGTAACCTATCAACGTAACACTTTTCACTAAACAAATTGTGAAACTCCCCCACCTCGAGTACTAAAGGAAACATCAATATGCCATTTGTCTGCGCGTAGAGACAGTCAGAGTTTAGACTTGGGGTAATCGCCCGAAAGTTTATTTGATCGCCAAGGTTGCCCGAAATAATGGCTTTTCGGTTTCCCATTTGAGTCAAAGCGAAAAAACAGTCGTTGTTGTAGTCTCTGGTCTCTGACTGCAGAGTGGTCAATTTATCATTCAGCCATGACTGTGCGAAGCAAACATATTAAATAAACAGCGTTTTGGATAAAACATGTATGTTTGGAATCAACTGATATATTTCATCAACATTCGTGTGTTTATAATACAAAACGTAATGAGCTTTTTATAGCAGAAATTAGCTGTTGGTGTATTCGCTGTCAAGTCTACTGTAAGTGAACCTCTCCATCATCGGTTTGTTTTTCGCGACCACTGACTGACATTTGATACACACAGTCGATAACTGGCAGACGTTGCACTAAACAGACACATTATGCTGCCGCAACTGTGCATACAATTAATGCAATAAAATTGGATAAAAGCCGTAGAAATTGGACATTGCTCTTGAACCCACAGATTATAGGGTTAAAGCCAAACATTTAATCACCTACCCAATGCACTGCATTGAAATTAAATATTTTCTAAAAAATGCCTCGGAAGTTTTGTGGTTTGTTGCCAAACATTGCAGCGATATCGTCAAGAAGTTAAGACTGAAAATATTTGGCCAGAAGGCTTAAGGTAAGCTGCAAGGCAGCAGCGGTCTTTGCAGCGCGGCAATCACCGCCAACTTGCCTGGTCGTTCGTTTTCAGTGCTTCACGGTACCTTACGCAAGAAAGGCGAGCAGCTCGGGTCGCCAATGGCTGAGCATTGTCCTGCTGAGGCCTGAATGAAGAACAGGCTACGGTTAACAATAACGTGAAGTTGCTCGGGCTCTGAACAAGCGTCAAAGGAAAAAAAGGTAGCCTTCGCGCGCTCTTCTGTACAAGCTCTTGTGGCCTGCCATTCAGCTTTGTGTTTACGATCTTGTGCCTCGCTGGCGGGAACCCACTCAACCGTTGGAAGGAGATGATCCTTTGCCGTCGGCCCGTATCTTGTTTCGCGCTGTTGTTATATGGTCTAGTGGCCGAAAAGGCGTACAGGGCAGGAAAATGCTGCAGACTTCAGTTTTGTCAGTGGTGTTAGTTACATTTGCTGTATGTTGTCGTTAAAAAGAGATGTTGTGTGCAAGGTTATTAGTATTTTAATTGTAGATTTGACTGTTGAGTTGCTTTTAAACCCAGAAAAGTGCGATACCATTAACTATCTATCCTCTAAATTTAGGCTTATAAGTTGTTTGACTACCGGGTTGTAACTAAAGTTTACAGATAAGTACATTATGAATTGCATTTTTTCTTTACCTAGATGCTTTTCGCTTACTCAGTCATTTTAGATGTGCAAACTGCTGGAAAATTAAGGAAATTGGGTGTTTACCTGCAACCTAAGGTTTTTATCGCCTCGTAAGTACCGATAAGTCAGCAGGTTACTTCTTCCAATTTCTTGCCTTGATATGCAAACACACACTCGATGTGAGAGCATCGGCTAATATTGACATACGTGATTAAAAGTCCATAAAGACTGACATGCTACTACGCCTTCACATCTCCTGTGAACGCAATATATTATAACCGAACCGCCAGTAAACCGCAAGCACGACCATGTAACTTGATTTTCAAGACATGTAATACTGTTGATAACTAGATCTGGCGGCCGTTGCTTGTCAAATACGGATTCTGTGTAGTGTGATAGTCAACCAGTGCTTCAGGGGTTAGTGACTTAACTGTCGGGATTATGAGAGACCAGTGAAAGCGCGTACGTGGTTATATACCTATTTTGCAGTGCATGGCTTAGAAAGCTAAAATCAAAGTTTGTAACCAGTTTTTTTGTGGTGAAGTACATTAAAAGTAAACCAAAATTGCCTGAACTTTGTAATTTTCGCTTAAAACGTACTGTACTACAAACGGCACGATTGTGAATGCACGTTTTTAACTTTCTTTAGTTTTAAATTAAAAAAATAAGTAACACAGTCGCCAAATGACTGTCTTCGCAGCTGCACAGTTCTGCATACGAACTATGGTGTATATGTACTGAACAAGACACAGTGGAACCAATCTCTGACTATCCCGACAACAGCGATAGCACAAACTTTCTTCTATCTTGGGCACTGCAGCTTTCTCCTTGTCAGTAAAAGCTACTGATGTGTATAGAGCCGCGTGTCGGTCTGTACATAAAAATACCCAGTACAAGCATCACGGAGCAAGAACTAGACAATTCTCCGCATGTGTGCTTGTTTTTCGTGTCGTCGCCGTATCTGTACATTAGACTGAGCTTTGTTTATTGAGTAAAGCACTTATCTGCGGGTTTTAATGCAAGCATTAACAACTGAGCAAGGGAGATCGTTGTCTTGAGGCAATTGTTATCGTAAGTAAGTTTATCGTAAGTTTAGTCAAGCCGGAGCCAGACAAACAAGAGTTGCAATTCAGCATGTCAAGTTTTAGCATGTTTCTCAATATAGCCTAGTTATATTCAAGCAAAAGGTAGACAGCGTTAGAATGAACAGGTTTGTAGTTTTTTATTTGCAGATTGGTGCAGAGGTTATACATCGAACCATTTACAAGTTTTGCACATAAGGTATTGTTGGTAGGTAACCTTGCTTGAAATTGGTCGTTCGAGTGAAGTGGGTGGTAAGACAGCACAACCAAACCATACATAAATTGTACTGCTGGTTATCCAAAATCGCATAAAAACCGCTTAAGTAACTTCACAAACAACAGAACCTAGTTCAAAGAACTCCATAAACAACGCATCCGTCTTCGTTGATGCGCTTGTTCTCTGTCAGTAATGTCGTCGCGTTGTGACAGGAGGTTCATTTAGCACGAAGTTGCAAAGTAGCTGAACACAACAAAGTCAAAAGTTCCCCGAACTCTCCCTACCTCAGAGTTTGGCCAGCTTGTGTTTATAGCTCTTAGGTTTGTTGTCGTTTTGTGGCTAACAGACGTCCTCCACAGACAGCAAATTGGCTGGGTGGTACAAAACAGCAAGGTTCCTTTTCGAACAAAACAACTTTCAAACAAGGCTGGTATTGCAAACATTAGGATGTTTTTGTATTTTGAATGCTTTTTCTTAAAAATGATTTACATGCAAAGTTATTCATCTCCTCATATTAAAATGGACCGCTAGGCAAACGTCACAGTTTTTGTGTTTAAAGTAATCGATCTATCAATCAACTCCTTGACTAAAACATAAACCTTTCATACATACTGGTTCATAATAACGGCACACGCATCAATATGAATGCCGGTGCCAAAGGGGCTTCCGAGTTACTCAACCAAGCACTTTTGATAAACCAGTCTTTACCTTCTGTATTGTGTAATGAAACCGTGTAGCCTACCTAAAATTTTAACTGAGACTCATTGATAACCTTAATTGACTTTTACGTGGGAAGGCGCTGCAAAAAATTCCGATAATGCTTCACTAGCTTCAATAACTTTTATACAGACTTCATTAACTTATGGCATAGTTAGGCGATGACTGACCGCTTGTAACTTACACGCCTCGGATTCAGCACCACTGAAGCGGAACGTCGCTCGGCCGGTCTTTAACTCGAGGTTAGCTGAATACCAGAGACAGAAGTTTTGTCGTTACTGTACACACAGTAAGTAGTGACTAACAGTTTTCAGTCAAAAGTGATTCAGTGAATAGTTGAACACGAGCGGCCAGTTTTAGGTGACGTAATTGTTAAAAAGTACTCGGTTTTGTGCTGGTTTAACGAAAATTTTTTTAACATCCACGCACATTTTTGACTAAAACACCCACTCGCATTATGAGAGTCTAAATCACTGAATTATGACAAAAATGATTGTGCGCGCAGTTTGCAATAAGAATTAACCTAGCAACTTAGTGTATAATAAACCATATTTTTTCGAAATTATATCAATGGCCAATTTTTTGTACAAATGTCCCACGAAAGATTTGTATTTTGAACTTTTGTCTGAAGGCTTCTGTTTATCAGGATACAAGCGCACGCCTTGGTTTAAGCGGAAGCGGAACTGACTGGAATTGAATATACCGCGGTTTTCATTTGCTTACGTCAACAAAGGAGTTTTATTGTACATTTGGTGGTGTACCATGGCAGTACGCGGAATCGAGAAATATTCGCTTTTTTTTCTTCAACAATATTTTGGTAGTCGACCAAACCGCAACTATTTTGCAAAATAACAAAGCAACTTAAAACTCCCTTTTCGTATTTGGAAAGCCGCAGAGCTGTTAACGTTTTTTTCCAAGTTTAGCAATTTTCTAGTCAAGTGTCCATTCTTCTTTGGGATTATAGCGAGTAGATTGACATCGCAATTGGCGTCCGTAGCAGCCACGCCGACTTGTCAGACTTAACGATCTCGCCTGCTGCGGCTTTATGGTTTTATAATGCGAAATCTAAGGTCAAAAACACTGCTGACTCTAAAGTGGGCCATTGGACCATAAACTCCATTCAATTTGCGTCTTTAGTTGGTCCGTAAATAAGGTTATTGTTCCATTGTTCAAAGTCTGGTGCAAAAACAAGCAACGCCTTTAGTGTAATTTGTTTATTTTGTAACGTTTGTACTTTCCAGTGTAGTAGTTTTTCGAACTATAAAACTGTTTACATGTGGTTTTTGGTTAAGAGAGATTGTGTCATACTTCGGTTTTACAGACGATGCACAAAATACGCCCTTATTTCATTTCCTTAGTTTCTCGTACAAAGCAATAAGACGAGTTTGATAATGAGAACTGGACTCCATCAATGATTTTGTGAATTACATATTGGACATCGATTTTGTGTCCAATGCATAAATTAGGTACAATCTCTTGACAGCGTTCCTGGCAGACAAATTCTGGAATGGGGTATATGTTGCCTAATGTGAAATGACAAAGACAGAAGGTTTGGCAAAAAAAGGTCACAAAATGAAAACGTAATTCAGAGATCTATTTACCTACGTAGTTAGTCGTGTTGCATTTACCTTTATCACAATGCCGGTATGGAAGCGTTCCTGGCGCGGTATTTTTGAGATGCCAGCGGCAATACTGACTCATCGCTTCATGCAAGCAAAAATGCGGTA
The DNA here is from genome assembly GCA_008931825.1 of Phallusia fumigata. Lineage (NCBI taxonomy): Eukaryota > Metazoa > Chordata > Ascidiacea > Phlebobranchia > Ascidiidae > Phallusia > Phallusia fumigata. Next base: position 20,437 of record QXVZ01029270.1, read on the forward strand.
AAAAACTTTTTTCGGCCCACGACGAAGCAAACAAATTACGCATAGCGGTCAAAGTTTCTCCCTAATCACTGTTGCGCAATTAATCTCGAGTCAGAGGCAGTTTTTCTTAAGCTGTGTATTGGCTTTGGGCACTTTTCGAGTGTTTTTAAAGAAAAGTGAATTTTGGACGGATGTAGAAGCAGTTTTGACATATTATGTAGCAGTAGAATGAATCGTATAACATTTAAGCCGTACGGACATAAAAATGAGTAGTAGACAATGAGTTAACCAATCAAAATCAACATCACATGTGCGAAAACCAGTCTTGCCAGACTAGATCAAATAAGGAGCGGTTGTATTTAACTTCTGGGCGATCCCTGGTGGCCTGTTTACAAGTTGAAGTCTGCCAACCGGACTGGAAGTTTAGTCTAGAGGCCCGAGATCAAAGTACCAAGTACATGTCTTACTGCCAAGACCACTGTCAACAGCAGAAGCTCTTCTGGTGATGAGAAAGGCACTGTTTGGATCACAAGGTGTATGAGCAACCCACCTGCAATTAAACACAACCTCTTGAACACATCGTCATTGTAACAATGCATCGGGCCCCCAGGCATCGCTTCTCGGACAGAGTTTGCGATAGCGAAAAGCTCTCGCTACGTCATTTATCGCTGATGAGCGTTCAATAAGTTGGTAGGTTGGTTGTTCAGGAAAGTTCCTCTCCATTTTCAAAGGGGCCCGCGTTTTAAAAGTTGCCTTTGGAGCCAAATTTTAGTTAGTTGTTTGATCTTGTTTAAAAGTTTGGACAGAAAAAAAACAGTTTCAGATGGTTGGCAGTAAATACCATTAAGAAAATTGTATAGGTTTCGAAGCCTAAATTTACTGAAGTCATTGAGACGTTGTTTGTGTCTGTAACAAAATAGTCAGCAAAACAGTCACAAAATAGATCAGGAAAGTAGGGCCGTTACAGAAAGAATCGTATGTGGACAAACTTTCAACAGGAAATAAATGTAACAAAAGGGACAGTTGGGAAAGAGAGAGTTATTTACATTGGCGTATTTCGCGGTCAAAATCGCCCCTTGAGATTCGTATTTGATTTGCCGGCATTTAAAGTTTGCCGGACCGAGCACGTCAGTCGGTGGATAATGAAACCACGTAAAACTTACGATTCATCGAGTTAACGAGTAACGAACGGTTTTATTGTTCGCCTCGTCATTCCCGACCACATGACTTTCAATCGAAGGAATTTTTTAACAGTTTCATAGTGTGGTTTGTGTAGTGAGAAAAGCTTTTGTTTGTTGATTGACGAATATGTTTGTGATAGACTAACACAGATTTCCGAAAAATCCGAAAAACAAGTCTATATGTGTCGGCAGCTCCCAATTTTCGTTATTCGCACATATTGCCCTTGTGGTATGGTGTATGTCTGTCCGCAATTCGATAAGCGAGATTTAGTACGTTTCCAAACAGACCGACATCCAAGTCTAAATTTATCAAAAAAAAAACGTTTAACTTGACGCCCGGGCCTCCAAAGAGAGATGAATTTTTGCCAAAGCGACGTTAATCGCTGATAGAACACGTCCGTAGACATGTGTCGAAACGAAATTAGTTGGAGCCCTTTCCAGTGTAGGGTGAAACAGGTTTTGAACCTTCACGTTGTGTGTGATCATTAGTTAACCGCCGTTGCACATGAAAGACTCGTTAGTCACTTCTCCCAAAACTTGTTTTTCGTTTTCGTTCGTAAAGGGAACATCTTGCGGTCGTCTTGTTCACCGACCGTAATCCGTATTTCGTTCCTCTTACTGGGTGTTATCCCTTTCGATAGCTTGTCATCGCATGAGATGAGAATTGTGAGAGTCTCTTTAACAAACTCCACAGTAAAAGCTGACAACGTTGCGTTTTAACGTGTAATAATTAAAGCAGTCCCTAACCAACATATAGGTAACCATTTAAACTTACCATTGTCCCTAAGCGTAAAGCGTTCCTATTTGGTGTGTTCTGTAAGTTTGTCGCGTGAGATGAAACAGTCTTCTTTACNTCACTTCTCCCAAAACTTGTTTTTCGTTTTCGTTCGTAAAGGGAACATCTTGCGGTCGTCTTGTTCACCGACCGTAATCCGTATTTCGTTCCTCTTACTTGGTGTTATCCCTTTCGATAGCTTGTCATCGCATGAAATGAGAGTTGTGAGAGTCTCTTTAACAAACTCCACAGTAAAAGCTGACAACGTTGCGTTTTAACGGGTGATAATTAAAGCAGTCCCTAACCAACATATAGGTAACCATTTCAACTTACCATTGCCCCTAAGCGTAAAGCGTTCTTATTGGGTGTGTTCTATTAGCTTGTCGCATGGGATGAAACAGTCTCCTTAACAAATCCTACTTTAAAAAGCTGACAACGTTACGTTTTAATGTGTGAAAGGTTGAAGCAGTTCTTAGGCAACATATAGATACAGAGTGTGATATAAACGTTGACTCAGGGCCTAACTTATCTCTTCACTTTTGATCTTAATATCGGTCGTCCAGGTTTACTACGTTACCCTTTTTAAGTGCATAATGCCGTTCTAGGTGTTCTTTTTGACTTTGGATGGCAACCTTATTTAGCTGCTAACATGTAATGTTGCGTGAATCGTGTAGCTTTACGTCAAACTCCACTCCTTGGGAGCGGGTGTTGCATGTGTTCCGCCTATACTTAGAACTTATCGCTGGGCGGCGTCCGAGTGGCGGCAGTTTTTCTTCCAAGAACAACTGTCGACGTGCAGTTAGCGTGAGTAGCAAAAAGCATTTGACCCCCTTTACTTCCACTTCTTCGTCCAAAACCCGCGAACCCTTTAATCCCCGCAGCACCCCGAAGTGCTTTCATGTTCGTCCCTGCTTCAGTGGGGCAGTTGCAGAAAGTAGCCCTCACCCAAACGCCGTTTAATCCATCTTACTTTTCAGGTACAAGACTAAGTTTCGCCTTGTTTTTAATCCAAGCAGCGCACCGAGCGTGCTGACGGTTTACACAGATTATCTGCACTGGACCCAGCACGAAATTCCGCCGCAAAAGAGCCCACGCCGCGGCCATTGAAACAGGATTATCCAAGCCCAGCCCGTAGCTGCTTCTGTTCCGATGCTATAAAGCCCGCGCCATAACAACACACAAAGTCTCGGAGCGAACTAGCTTTGACGTCACGCTAATCGGATCACGTGTTCAATTCTCCGCGAACTATTGCAAGGCCGATATTTTAATAACTTTCGCGATTCGCCATGGACAACTGATTTGCTTCTCGCGAAAGATTTCTGGGATATACACCGACGATGCAGCGTTTGAATAGAAAAAGACTCGCAAATATCAGAATCCTTTTGTTGCTAACCACAGTCACAATTGGAAGGTGCGTAATTCCTGAAGACAGGAAGCCAGAGAGAGTGTATGGAGTCAATGGTAAGTTAAATCCGCTTGTTGTGTGTACTTGTATGTTTGGTTAGCAAATTCGTTGTTATCCCATCGTTCTATTGTGTTGTGCTTTTAAGAACGCTGACAGGCACTTAGCAAGCAAAACAAACAGTGCGGATTTGCTGCGATGTCCAATTTCACAAACAAAGGCCATTGCGATAGCTCTCAATCTTTTGTTAATATGTCATAAAAAACATGTCTTCGGGCTCTTTAGACATACAAAAGTATTTTTTTCTAACACAAGTATTTTTTCATAATTTAGATTAAGTAAGGTATGAAAAGTTGTAATGTAGTCTGGAAACGTTTTTATCGTTTGATATACGTATAACACGGTTGGTCTTACGATAAGCAGTGCAATTTCCTGTGGCCGAATTTCCAATTCACAAAGCCGGAGACCGCCGAAACCGTTCTTTTCCGCATTTAAAACCACTTTCAATCAACCTCAATTCGCGTAACCGTAATCTTATTAATCTCCAAGCGCCCGTACCAATTCACCATCGTAACCGCTGGTTCAAATTAGCACCATTGAAATCTCAATATCCGTGTTGTTGCGATTTAAATCCCGCGCAAACCAGGATTTAACGACCCCTAATTGACGTTTGGCCCTTGCAGGTGATTACTGGAGTTTAATTCCGGTTTTGGTTTGGATTAATTAACCCCAGTTCGTTTCGGAATTGATTAATTTCGTTATAATCACGTTAGCCTAGCACCTGTTCCTGAAAATCAAGTTCGGTTGATCGACACCTGACAAGGCTTGTTATATGAGGTTGCTTTTGTAACGTTTGAGAAAAAAACGTTTTAGAGTGGTTTACAAGTGTTTGACAATGCTGACATTATGAACTATTTTTATTAATCTTCTTATTTGTCGGCAACCTAAATTTCAAACCTAAGAGTTTGAATAGACAGAGTTAAGTATCGGCAAATCACGCAGGTTTCTTGATAGATTTATCTGTCACCTGTAGCCTGTAATGCAATCAAACTTAAACCACCAAACACACAAGATTGGCTTGTCCTAAAAAAACGAGCTGTATTCGAGTTCGAGCAGATTAGCATAATAAATCCGTTGCTAGATAAGACCGGCCTATGTGGTAAGACTGACTGGCCTGAAGGCAATACTGCCTCGAGGGCCCGCCACCGACACCACAGTGCACTGAACACCTCAGCTGTGCACGGTGCGGTTCTCGTGCAACTTGCAGCTGCCCGCGAAAGAGCCTTTTTACTCGGGTGGCAAGACCTTGCACAGCTGATGGGTATCACAAGACAATGCATGGCAGTTTTTTGGGGCCGTAAATTTGGTGAATTAGGACAATTGACAAAGGCCTTTAAAGCGTAAACGCACTGATTGGCTTGTGGCATTTTGGGGTCACTTCAGACCTGAAAACTTACCGCTGGTAATGCATCTAAAGAGTGTTCATCCTTCATCAGAGTACACGTTTACCTGCATTAAACGGTTGCTTTCACGGAATGTAAAATCATAAGTTATTCTCTAAAATTTATGAAAACGTTTCGTCTACTACACCTGTTCCATGGCTATTTGAAATAGGATTTAGTAGCAATGAAATACAAATCGAAAGTCTCGGGGGCGTTTTTGTACCATGGAACCAAAACTACCATGCATGAACATGAAATCAAAAGTAGAAGCAAGCATAACATTGTGTTTTAATCGGTATGCTCGAGGTAAATGCCTCTCCACCCACCTATTTGGCAAAAAATGCCGTTTTTGCACCCAAACTAAAACTCCAACTTCAAGTTTTACCATCATCCACTTGTTTTGCACGTGCCCACTCACTTGGTCCCACGGGAGGTGTCGGTTTGCACTACGCAACTTTTGTCTGCGGGATCGCTTTCAGGGCATGTGTTGCTGCTGCGATGCGCCATCCATTGTCACAAGCAAAACCCTTTGTGCTTTCGAAGTGTTTTTGCAATACAAAATCCGGTATCAACTCGCACAGAAGTACCGCTGCGCTTTTCATGTTTTTGTTATGAGCTTGGACCCTGGGAAGAAGTTGTAGTGTTTACGATGTTAGCTGATGTAAGATTTGTTTTTCCCAGGTGCGTTTGACTAAATGTGGAAATCTGTGTCCATGGAAATGGACCAAAGGTCAGTGCACATTCGCGAAAGCACAAAGGCGTTTTCCTGTGACAAATGCACGTTTGGTATAATACCATTTAACCTAGGTTCCAAGAAACCTGAAAATCGCATGAAACTTATTCAGATTTTCGCGTAAGCCGTATGCGAGGGAATTTTCTGCCTCCCAAGGCTTCAATTTATGTAAGGATGTATGCAAACGTGATATCAGACGAAAGCTCATCGGATTTCTTTTGTTTGTTTTGTGTCTCGACATTTCTTTTCCGCGTCTACAGTTTTCATTTAGATTGGAGATTTAAGTGCGCGAATCTATGCAATTTAGGCAGCGGGTAAATCCCATCTTATGTGTGTTGCAATATTACCACGCTACTCTAACAGGATCAGACCCAATACGCGCCACTGCGCAATTTTGCTAAATCCNTTCACAGACCGTGCAATGATGCAAATACAATTTTGTCTCCTTTCCAGACATTAGTCTATGAAACATGAAATGCTTACATTGCGAAGTTTGCGTCTACTCTGGTGCCTTTCTGAGGCCGTGATTTATGTTGCTTTTCAAACCGCCAATCCATTTGCAACTTGATCACCAGAAATGATCGTCCATTCCCTTGCATTAAAACACACTTAGTGGTACGCCGCAGAAGCTTAACGACCTTGTGGTATAACCGTGGTATGACTCGCCTGTTTAATGCACGTAGCGGCGGTAACGTGATATTGAACACCTTGACGTGAACTTGGCGCACCCTCTAGATCAGATAACCCTTGCAAATCGCTTTTCGATCCTCTCTGCCGGAATACCCATTAAAGGTCTTGCAAAAAAACTGCAAGCCTAACTTTGTGCGATGCAGTAATTTTAGTTTTTTTGCTTTTTCTCGATCAGCGAAATTCTATCTAGGACTTCGGTTATACTCATTAGAGATCCGCAATCAAGTTGCCTGCTTTATTGCAGTTTCATTAAAGTTTTTAAATTGGAAATAGTTTATAGTTGATGACATTACTTTATCATACCATTAAGGTAGTTTTAAATTGCTATTTAAAATCCCGCACAGTGGTGGGTCAACTCCATACATTTGTTTGTCTATCCTCTGCTCATTTTTTGTTCAGTGGGTACAAAGACATGGTTTGTTCTGGTCTTATATCACAGCGAATTTTTCTGCGTATGTTAAAACAGCTTCTTTGTTTTTTTGCAGACACCCAAAAATACGCGATATTCGTCGGGACCAAGACCGCTGGGGTAACCCCCGAACTTCATTACGTGCAGGGGATGACGAAAGTAGACGGCGATTACGTCATTCATGCCAGGTAAGCCCTCTTCCTCGTCTTATTTATCTTAAACGAGAAAGTTTTCGTCCGAGTGAAAAATCGATACGGACATCTACGTGATTCAAATCACAATCCCTGATCATAAATTATTCAATTTATTGTCCTTTGAAAACGATTGCGGTTTTCAATGGACAGCGTAGATCAATATTACTTGTGGCTGCTTTTACAACGTTGCACGTCAATCACGGGTAAACTAATCGCAACCGCAAGTGCCAGTTCGAATTCCCAGTAGAAAACAATTGTTGTTGACTCGGGGAGATGGTGACAACTCGAACCAATAAGTTAACCAATTCTTGTCCAGCCCTTATTAATCTTTTAATGCTTGGCGGCAACTGGTAACTCAAATATAATTTAGCCTAATTACAAGAGTCCGGATTTTATAGAGTTCGCCTTAAATGTTGT
>QXVZ01029280.1:0-10548 GCA_008931825.1 Phallusia fumigata
TTGTTTCATAACACACACATCAAACAGTTTGTAAGCTGGACCATTCATTTAGTTTGGAACTATAGTTTTTACGTTTGAAATCGACCGATCCGGTTTGTTGGAAACTTTTTAAAATACCTGCACTTCTGGACTCTGCTTGTTAGAAACCCTCTAATTTTTTTTTACAAAACAACTATATTGCTTTCGCACAAAACTTTAATAAAGTAAAAGCCTGTTAGAGAACAAGCAATTTTTTACTGCTGGCGACTTTTTCGGAAAAGAGACCTAGATAAACCCGTGACTATATTGAACAGGCACATTTTACAAATAACAACAACAACGTCATCAACACTTGACGTCACAAGCACCTGACGTCACCAACAACAAAAATCTCATCAACACCTGACGTCACTGATCAAAATTTAAAAGCATTTTAACTGCTTGCCTGTTTGCTATACTAACAAAACATTTTCCACATTTTGACAAACTTTATCACTAAAAAGCCTTTCAGTGTCAACATTTCAGAACAAAGCAGATTTAAAAGTCAGTTCCAGCACCTGAGGTATCCCGCAGGTGTACGTGGCCCAATTAAAACAAAATTAATAAAAAAAAACACCTAGCGTAATTTCTCTAGAGTCAACTTTAACATTGCAATCACGTGTGCGTCCGATTGAAAGTTTGATCGATTGATGAACGGCGGGTGAGGAATGGGGAACGTATTTCTGATTATGACAACACAAACCGACGCTGTTCTGTGTGGCTTGGCTGCCAACAGAGAAACCTGTAGTTTTACAGCGTCGTAGTTTCAAACCTGATTCAGGAAAACAATTTATATTAGCTTTTTTTGCATAAACTGTTGCTACCAGGCATTTGTTTGTCGTCCTTGTGTGTGGCGCTTTGAGTGTTATTTTCCCTGAGTAAGACAATCTAAACAGGACAAAAAAACGTCAAATAGACATTTGCGAAAAGATAGTTTGTAAAGTTTATAAGCTTCTCTGTCGTCAGAAAGTTGTTCTTCCAACACACACCTTGCTACAGGGAAGCAAGCCCTGCTGTAAACGCTTACAAACGCTTCTGACAAATTTCTGACCATCTAAACGACCTGAAGCATCAGCACAAAAAGAAACTCCAACATCTGGCTCCAGCGACCAAAAGCGAACCAGAAAATCACATGTTGATGGATCCATGAAATCAGGTAAAGTGAAAGTAGAGCCCGAAAATTCCCTGACAACCATTTTCACTTTCATGTTCAACGACCCAACTGTGATTGAAATCCCAAACCAACACTGAGTCTGTTCTACAGCTAAAAATAAATAACGTAAAATGAGCGAACCCACAACAAAACGCCATTTTTACCGCGTTTTTCATCATTCAATCTTACACAATAATGAACAATTTAAAACAGAATTTCTCCATCTGACTTATCATGCAAAAACAGCTATTGAGCCGGACGTTTCTAGCGAAACGTTATTCCAACTGACACAGCCTTCTTTGTTGACACATACTTTCAGGCAATAGTGAAAGCTAATAGGTCGGTTTAGAGCTGGGGTAACACCAGAATACGACACAATTGTAGCACATTTTCGCAACCACTCAATTGCACAAACTGTACTCTAAACGACCCATCCAAATAACAAACTTCATTCAACATCAAACTTGAATCCAAAGTCAAACCACTGACAAATCATCCTCGATCTCAACATAACAAAAATGTATTTGTTCGTCTATGTAAAAGAATTGCAAATCGCTCACAACTTAAATCACCAAAGCAGCTTAGCGCAGGCGGGCACACATTAAGATACAGTGTCGTGTCAGCTAGTACCTGATCCCAAGGGAGGGAACGTAAATACGTCGTTAGCAAATCAGATCAGAACGAGACGGGCTACCAATGCAAATCTTGTTTGGGTTTAAACTAAATCTGATTTGTGACCAGCTCGGAAGGCTTGTATTGATTCTGTGCACCGGCATCGTGCGCTAATTACCACATTTCCCCGGTGGAAAGTGAGCCCTGCTGCAAATTTAAATACGGCTTCGGCGACTTTCCCAAAGGGAAAAGGTATAATTTGAAAGCACTGATTGTTGTTGGTCTGTTTACATGTTAAATTGGTCGCAAAGTGTTTTTTTGTGTTGCATGTTAATGTTGGTGCTGCATGGTGTTGCATTTGATAATCTGTGTTTTAGAAAGCCAACACATATAACTTTAGAGATTGAAAATTCAGTTTTCTGATGGACACATCTTCATAAAACGCATTCTATACCTCTGTAGAAGTTGTAAACTTACCGAAAAATCTACAACAAATTAAGGCGATTGACCTTAGCACAGTATAGAATAAACTCTGAGCAATAAGTTTAGCATGCAATGCAAAAACAAGCCTCAAATCAACACAGTATTACTCTAACTCAACAGCCAAATGTATTTCCTATTTGCTCAAGTACCCCCAACTACTTCTAGCTACTCTTACATTCCATATACGCAGACAAAGTAAGGGCATTGCATAGAGTATATCAGCAGCATGTTTGATAGTTTTGCAAACTGAAACATCGGCTAACAATAATATCGACTTCCTGCAGGTTTCGAATCTTTTTACTCTGCATCCTGTCAGGAACCGATTTGGCCCGGGCAGATAATCCACAATGAAGCAAAACAAATAAACAAACGGAAGTGCTGCTTCCAAAATTTCCGGACAGACCTCCAAGAATAGACACAGTATAGCATAGACTTTCATGAAGTTAATGCAACGAATTTAGAACATTTGGATACTACAAGGTCTAAATCCAACATTTAAACACAACACAAGACACATACTAGCAGATTAGTTTTATCTAAAACATGACTGTCAGATATTCTGTGTAAAGTGAATAGATTTTCATGCAAACGTTTCGACAATCGCAACTGATGATGACTTCGACGGGTATGTTTTTAATTGCACCCATTTTATTTGAAATTAAANATTAGTTTTATCTAAAACATGACTGTCAGATATTCTGTGTAAAGTGAATAGATTTTCATGCAAACGTTTCGACAATCGCAACTGATGATGACTTCGACGGGTATGTTTTTAATTGCACCCATTTTATTTGAAATTAAACAGGGATTTTTGAAATAACTGAGGCCATTAATTAACACTACAATTAAAACATTCATTTTTTTACCCATTGACAATTATAACTGATCGATGGCAATATTTCTAGCTTACGTCATTCCACGTCACATCAATCACGCCAATCATGACTCACCAAGTGGCAGCAGGCATGACGTCAGCACAAGACCTTCCCGCATTCCGTCCGAGGTTTGGGCGTGAACGTATTCATCACGTGATCGAACCACGCTCACCAATTGGCCCTTCCGGACGGTCATGTGACCAACTCCACCGTTGTAGTCTTCGATGACGCGAGCAAGATCGCCGGGTGAAAACTGATAAGAGAAGGAGGAATAATTGACGAAAAAGTTAACATGGTGTCAGATCTTATATCATTCGGGGGTCATTGTAGGATTAAGTGTATTTCATAACCAACTACACAACGATGTGTTAAAACAACATCCAACGACATTTTGTTTTCCAGTTTTCCATTGTTTTTAAGGTTTCAGTCAGTGATGCCAACCAGTGAGGAATTCTAAGTGTTTGGGAGGAGTTTCCACTTTATATATTCAAGTTGTTTATGATAAGTGAAGTATTTCCTTTTAGACCAGTGGTTCCAAACCTTTTTACACTATTTCATCACTTCTTGTCTAGTAGGGGAGGAATAAACAGTTCTAAAATAAGCAAAGGGGGAATGCATTAAAAAAGTTGGGAAAGCTGCGCTGGCTGGGTGGTTAAAACCGGTGAATTAAGTTCTCGGTTCATCTCGACCTCTCCCTAAATATATTCAGTAAAAATAAGAAATATTCTACTTACAAACGTCCAATTCACACCCAATCTATACAGAATAACTTTCACCAGGTTTGATGTTAAGTTGTATCGGTTCTTACGTTTTCGTTGTAGGAGGTTCTAGAATGCAGGGAAACCGAATCCGGGTTTCCAACACTACTCGATTCGCTCCATCGATCAGCGGTGGTCATGCTCCATCGGTCATCGTCCAGCATACTCCCGGTGCTGTTATGTCTGTTGGGAAAAATGCGATAATTAAGGAAAAATCTCAGTAACAGGTTCCTAATTTGTCTTTTCGCCGAACTAAATAGGATATTTTAATCTCATGTTAATCACAGAGGGGGCTAGGGATGTTTGAAGTAGAATAGATGGCTATTCTAAAATATTTGTTTTATTTTGCAATATAGACACTTTAATTAGCTTGTCGTAGATGTAACTGTGGGTGATTTTCCCTTTCAACGTCCAAACAATGTCAGAGTTACGTGGAAATTGTAAAAAACGTTTACAAGTGAAAGGTCTGAAAGGCCACAACAATATGATACCGACAAGACATGACTGATAAGGTTTAAAACTTTATTGTATTAATATAAATCATGTCATGGAATGAAAAAAACATGATTACATCGTCATTTCAAGTTTTATTGTTTTAGAAAAAACTATTGAAGTCTAGTTACCAACGCGCAATTTTTATCCATTGTAGATTTAACTCATTAGATTCCCGTTGAATAAAGTTCAAAGTATTTTCACACGATTACTACCAACCTTTTGGCATGGGAAGGATAGGACTTGGGGATCTGCATGTCTTTGATGTGTGGAGAAGCTTCTTGGATGACTTCGTTCAGTTTCTTTATCCATTCCTGCACAACAGAATGGATTCATGTCCTTGCAAGGTTTTAATTACATTCATGTGTAAAGGATCAAATGTTGAAACAACATACATTTTCTGTTTTTGTTGCTGCTTAAAACCACTATGGATTGCATGGTTTCAACCACGTTTTAGTTATAAAGAATAAAATATTTCCTATTGTTTAATGTCGACTTTCAATCTTTTAGTTTATTTCCACACCTGCTTGGCTTCGAGGGAGGGCGCTTTAAGAGTGATTTTCCCATCAGCGGATCGACCAGTGAGAATCGCAAACTTATCTTCCGAATCGCTGTTGTCAACGATGTTAAGGTCACAAGTCTGTTACACAGAGGTCAAAGGGTAAAGGTCACAACAAAGCAATGTTTTACATCAGGATGAAACAAACTTAATTCGGTCTAAACACCGAAATGCATAAAACTTAATTGCTCCCAAATAATTTTGGTCTTTCGTTCCGATGTACAAAAGTAAAGTCAAAAGTTCCAGTAATATAAAAACATTGCATAAATTATTTTGAAAACGCCGGCCTATGTGTTTTGACGATTTGCACAATTAAACAATCCTCATTTTACAAAGTCTACTCATTTTTCCCTGACGTTATCTTAAATATTTCATCGCTGTTCCCAAAACTTGGGACTTTACGATCAATTTACAACACGTTTTGTCTATTTGTTGTCCCCAGTAAAAAAAAAACGAATTTCACACCGAATATTTGGTTTTGAATAAGTATTTCGTCTTTCCAGTGCTGTCCTTTGCTTCTTTGCAAACCAACAATGAAAGTTCGAACAGGAAGAGATGTCGGTCTCTGCCCTTCCGTATCAACTGCTTGTTGTCGACAATCTTCAAATTAAAACAACACGGTCATATGTCAGAAAAACAACATTGTTACGCACATAGTTCACGGTTTGTATTGTTTTAATTAAAAAAACAAAAGCTAATGCGATAGACTGAAACGTCAAGGTTTTACGACACACCAACATAACATAATTAACAACATTAGAACAATATGCACGGATCTGTTCATATCACTGATGATGATATGTGTTATTGACGAAGCGTGTGGTAACATATCGCGTTTTACAACAGTTTGGGTCAGCGTCTTTTCAATAAGAATTAAAATATTTTTCTTAATTTTTAATATGTATGCAGTTTCTTTTTGCAAACTTATTCGCTTACTTTTGTGGGGGCGATATGACATTTGCAACGAGAGCAGCTTGACTTAAAGTGTCGAAATGCAATTAACATCACTAACATATTTCCATGACGTCTCGACTATTTTAACGTCACACAAGTCACCTGGAAAGATTCTTGCGTGATGATTTCACCGAGGGAGGTGAGGTCTTCATCGAATCCTCGCATCATGCTCAGATGTAGAGCGTCGTTAGCTCGCTTGGGAACTGACAGCATAACTTCCAAACCATCCTTTATCTCACTCACTTCACTGTTGCAGCATGATGCCAGCTCCTGTAGCGCAGAGTGAAGTTAACACAGCCGTTCCCAGCCCTTTTTTCCCCACTATCCATTTACAATTTACCAAAATCTAATTTATCTATTTCGCTAGTTCTGTTATACTCAATACAAACAGTGTTATTTTCAGCATACATGTTCATCCATTTGTCCATCTACTACCCTATCATCACCCAAACATGGGTAATTACCATCATGCTAAGAACCCCTGGGTCAACACAAGGGACACAGCACATTAAAATCTGGTCCACGAGCATAAATTCTCCCACCAATGCTGCAGAGACTGAGTAGCCCAGTAAGAAGCCAGGCTTTTGTCGTGGGTTCGAATCCCACCGCAGGCTAAATGCTTTTCTGACATACTTTTTGCCGACAGTGATGCTTAATGGATGACTCGAATTCGGTGTAACGATTTATGCAATAATTCGAGGTTTTAAAAAGTCTTAATGAGAAGATACAAAGCAGTACTTGTGTGTAAAACATTTTCTATGTTTCCTGATGATGACAACACCGTTGAAATGTGGAAAATGTTTTTCACAAAAGTACTGGTTTGTATTTTCTTGTTAAAAACCAGACAGTATGAAAAAAGGCCCTAACCTTGAGGAGCAGTTGGTATTTGGTGATTCTCTGCACAGGTTTAATGAGATACGAGTTGAGAGAATTCTGGAGATTTTTTCTCGCTTGGATTTTGTCGAAGAAGTCGCCAGCTTGCTCGATGAGAAACTGAAACAAAATCATGAAAAAATTCATAACTTTTTTCAAAAACAAGTTTACCAAACGTTTAGTTTACAGAAAAGATAAAAATAAACTGCATCAAATTTATTAAAGAGAGAAATGGACAGGTTAATATAACATAAAATGTCAAAATCAAATTACATTAGAAACATTAAAAATACAAAAAATATTTGAAAGGTTGGTTGTTTAAATAACCAATTAGCACCTCGCGTTCTTTAGCAGCGTCATCACTATGAATGACGCCACACTATAGACGGAAATGACGTCACCATGCAGAAACAACATACCTCGTTGGATGTCGGTTTGTTTTGACAATACATCACATAGAGATTGAACTGAGGAGCCCACGTGACAAAACAATGACCCAAGTCTTCAGGAAGTTGCTCGTATTTTTCCAACTCCTTGAGGAAAATATCCCTGTGCATAGAATAATAATGTTGTAGTATGTTTTGCAGGGTTTTGCTTATAGACTGGAAGGTTAAACAAGCTAAGTGGACAATACTGTAGTTCACTCAGGTACATTAGTGGATAATTTAAATGTGGAAAACAGTTGAGGTCATTATCTAAACTGAACTAGTCCTATATAATAAAATTAAATAAAGTCAATTATCTGGGAAACGGAATACAACCTTTAGCAAAGATGGCGCAATATAAACACAAAATGATTCAATTTAAGCGATTTTAACATGTGATTTGGCCAAATAACACCAAAAAAAGAAAACATTATCTTGAACATGAGTAAAAGCATTGGCCAATTTTCTGCCCTAAAAACGTTGCTTTTCCTATTAATGCTTTTGATTTTTCCTCTGATATAGGGACATAGCAAACCTGTGGAACTGCAGCAGATGATCCATGTTGCCAAATATCAGTTCTTCTTGGCCCTTCAGTGCTGGTGGAAGGTTGGGGTTGGATTCGTACATTTCATGTTTGTAGTGTTCAATGCAATCCTGCAAGTCCTTCACATATCTGTGGATAATCAATCGAAAGTTAGTTTAGATTTTTTAAACATGGCCACACTTCTTGAAAAATGGTTTTAAAACGCTTTTGGTTTTAGAA
Source organism: Phallusia fumigata (assembly GCA_008931825.1). Lineage (NCBI taxonomy): Eukaryota > Metazoa > Chordata > Ascidiacea > Phlebobranchia > Ascidiidae > Phallusia > Phallusia fumigata. Next base: position 7,966 of record QXVZ01029280.1, read on the forward strand.
TGGTTCGTACATAAAAGCAAGTGCACATAAAAACGGATCGTAGGCTGGCGAATTGTGTAAAGCTGGCATAAGAAGCCTTCTAAATATTTTCTGTAGCTCACAGAAAATTTCCCTTTTGGCACATCAGAGGGCCCTTGACCTGAGTTTATGAAAACCACTAAAGCAAACGAGTTTAACAACAATAAAAAGAGATTTCTAATTTTTCCCTTAAACAAATGCGTCAAGTAATCAAAAAATCGTCCGGAAAAAAAATTAAAAAAGTCAAATAAAAGAAAAAATCGTCTGGACAAACTCACGCTCTCTCCGTCTGTAGAAGTTCGGACATGATGTAATTCTGTCGTCTCGCCGTCTTCCGCTCATCCGAATCCTGTTTGCTCAACGAAGCGACAGAAGTTCGCGGACTTTGACCTTTCGCTGACCCCTCTGACGTCAGACTTGAACGTGAAGAAGTCGCTGTAACGAAATTAAACCGCGTTTTTATGAATCTAATTTGACCAGCCAAATCAGATTGGGTTTCATCGTAACAAAATACGACTGTTTGAAATTTCAATGACTTCGGAGCTTCAGCGATACATCTTCTAAGGTGGACCCCCCTCGTGGGGAACTACTGGGTTAATGCATTCTTACCGGATCGGGATGAGATGCTGAGTTGTTCCATGGAACTTCCCAAACTTCCATCAATCAACTTCTTCTGCTGTTGCATGCGATGTGAGAAATCGTTAAATCTGCAAAATATAATATTTCCCTGTTATGTATCGGTTCTAATCGAATAAGGAGCTGACAGCATCGACCGACCGCAAATATTCCTCTACAAACACAGAACTGACTGGTTTTGCATTAACCAGGGGATTTACGGAGTAATTTGTCTGCACAAAAAATAAAATGACATGACTGTAAACTGCCGGATTGCACCAACGATTTTTGAGACATTTGTGATGTCACAGTAAGTCGCATGTGACGTCACAGCAACTCTTGTATGTTGTCATTGGGGGAAACCCTGCGAAATCGCTGCTTACTTTTTCACGATGACAATCTCGTAGAGATCGACGGATGCGGCGAAGGATCGATCTTTCTCCACGAGTGAAGATGAAATCTCCTGGAAAGTTGTGAACTGCTCCTGTATGAAAACAATGAACAACTTCACTGTGTTTGTAATAGTTAACTTGCGCCAATTAATAATTCAGTTTCCCATTTTGTCGAATTCGGGTTGCAGAATTTGTTAAAGAGTAGCAGCTAAGCCCCGAAAAATTTGATTCACAGAAAATAATTTTTTTTTGTCTTTTTTGCAAAAACAATTTTGTGTCACAATTGTTACGTTTTAGACACAACAGGATTCGAAGTTTTAATTGGGACTTAATGTGTTTCTACAAACACTTGCACATTGTTTTGTGGGTAAGCATTGAAACCCAACGAACTGGATAAGTTACCTTGGCGGTTTTCAGAATACTGGCGTGTTCTTTAGCTTTGTTGGTTGTTTGTTCATCTTTAGATTTCGCTGATGCATTCTGTGGAGCCAAGTAGCTCTCCACTGAACAAAGAAACGAATATTTAATCAATTAGTCGTCTTTTGCAAGTTGGTAAACCATACAGGGGTTTCGCTATATTGCTCTATATGCGTGCAAAGCTCATGGATCCCCTGCTGAGAAATACGTCACGCGCCTTTTTCCATTCGTCACGAAATTTATCTCGTTTTTCTCCTAAATGCCGATTACTGTGATTCAGACACGTTCAAATAGGCATCTCTGCGTTAGTGACCCCGACGTGTAACGTAACACATCTGACCGACTCACCTGTTCCCTGCAGCCATTTCAACGTTTTATCGACTGTGTTCTGATATTCCTGCCACAATTCGATCGCTGATTTCNTATGCGTGCAAAGCTCATGGATCCCCTGCTGAGAAATACGTCACGCGCCTTTTTCCATTCGTCACGAAATTTATCTCGTTTTTCTCCTAAATGCCGATTACTGTGATTCAGACACGTTCAAATAGGCATCTCTGCGTTAGTGACCCCGACGTGTAACGTAACACATCTGACCGACTCACCTGTTCCCTGCAGCCATTTCAACGTTTTATCGACTGTGTTCTGATATTCCTGCCACAATTCGATCGCTGATTTCCTCGCATTCCACAAACTTAAAACCTGATGTTCGCGCTGCAGTAAATCCTCAAGGATATCTGAAAAACGTTTGTATTCGTTAACTTTAGTCACAACAAATTTATTATTTGTTTTTTTTTTGCTGCAGTGAGATCGGAGTTTTAAGGACAAAGTCTTTTAAAAATAAATTGCAAAATTGAATTTTATTTTTTTGGGGCCTGCGGGACGAATTTTGAGTGAACTGGGGTAAAAAGTTAAAAAACAATGTGTCTCAGAAACCATGAGACAGGTTTCTTTAACCAAAGTTCAACATTGGATTTACTTTACTTACTTCTGCTGGGTGGGAACCGAAACATCGATGAAAAACTGATCCTTGGGGTAATGCGCCATCGTGCGGCGAACGTTTTTCAGGAATTCGTTGGAGAGTTTCCGCACGAGTGTGCACGCGTGCAAAAATCCATCCTTTTGTTCCTCGTGTTTTTCTGTT
>QXVZ01029296.1:0-17557 GCA_008931825.1 Phallusia fumigata
CATTTTGTAGAGCTGAGAGTGTAAGTCATGCGGCGTAACGAAAGTAGCATATGTTGATCCATGGTGGGGCCAACAAGTATGAATGTAAACACTGCGGGGCTACGTTTAGATATGCCAGAATCCAGACAGACACATAGCTTTGAACCGTTGTAAAATGTAAACCGATTTTGGAAATAGGACTTCTAAAAATCACAAATACGGCATGTCGCTCGAAAAGGTGATAAAAATCTAGCGCAATGTGATTTCGTGTGCAAAGGCGGAGATACTATTGTCAGCTTATTTGCACTTCGAACTGATAAAGTCTTCTCACCCTTGTCTGATATCAAACATTTGCTGAAGGTTGAGGGTGTTGTTAAGGAAACCTCTTCGCAATTTTTTTTTGTGAAAGAAAAAAAAGGATTATAAATGTGCTGTTTGTCACGTGACACATTGTGTTAAGTCATAACGCGCGGTGTCATCTCTTTCACAGTGACTTGACAATATAGCGCGGCTACATTTTGTAAACCGAGAGTTTTGGGTTGATTTAGTCGCCGACAATGGAGGAAAACGTAGATGACCTTGAATTTATGAAGAAGGTCGAACCGATGAGCGCGGACGAACCTCACAGATGTCCGGTGTGTGAAAAAGTGTTAAGCACGAAACATACGATGAAAGTTCATGTAAGGAATATTCATCAACAGTCAAAGACATTTGCTTGCGATGTTTGTGAAAAGGTGTTCAGTTCTGTGGATAATCTTAAATGCCACATGCTGACCCATGGGAGCAGAAAGCACAAATGCAATATTTGTGAAAAGAAGTTTAACCAGGCTGCACACCTTTACGGACACATGCTGACTCACACTGAAGGCAATGTCAATAAAGTGGATGTTGCTGAATTCGGTTTTGACTTAGGGAGAGGTCCAAAAGCGCCGCAAAAGAAACGGAAATGCAAAGTGTGCGAAAAAGAATTCGAAACACTGGCGATGGTTCGTTTTCATGCAAAAACCGTGCACCAAGCCAAACACACACACAAATGCGGGATTTGCGAAAAAGAATATAAAACCAAGACGGGGTTCGATTCGCACATGGAGACGCACATCACAGATAAAAAGGAGTTTGCTTGTCAGTACTGCGAGAAAAAATACCTTTCAATGTCCAAAGTAAGGGCCCATGTAAGATACGCTCATTTGCAAACCAAAGACTTGCAGTGTTCGCAATGTGATGCCCGGTTTAAAAGGAAAGGCGAGCTCGATATCCATTTTCGTATACATACCGGTGTGAAACCATATCAGTGTGAGTTTTGCGAAAGACGTTTCACACAGAAGATCAATAGGGACCGGCACATGTTTGAAGTACACCCGACAGGAAGAGCTACCAGCACAAAGCTGCTAGATCAGGAAATCTGACTGAAGAACCTTACCGTGTAGTTGCAGGGCTTAGTGCTTCCAAATCTTAACTGATCCTTTTTATAGTTAGTGCATATTTAAGAGTTGTTTGGTACATTAAAAGTATTAGTTGGGCCGTAATATTTGGCAATAATATTTTTTTGAATCTGTCGAGTTCCTATTTACGATTACTGCATGTAAAAATGGCAAACACGTATATGCTTTGTAATACATGAAACTGTGTCTATTTATTTGCCAGATTGGGAGTACTACCACATACATATTACATAACCGAATATTCCAAGGACCAAGGGCTTAATTAGGATGGGGCAGAAACCCCGAATCTCCCGAACGGCAAAAGAGTTTGTTTTCAAAAACACGCGTCAATTTTCTTTGTGTGTTTTCGATTTTTCTTCCCAAAAAAATAAAAAAATCGTTTCTTTACGTTGGCTCGCAATGCATAGCAGACAAAGGCGCCAAGTATTTTTTTCTACAGCACAAATTTTTTTTGTACAGTATAAAAAGATTGGGAAACACAATTTTACATGCCTAAATCAAAATCTGGCTACCAGCTTTTATTAAAAAATCTACTGCATCTACACCAATTCTTGGACAAGAATATACATGCAAGTTCTATACTGAAAAGCTTCAGTGCAAATATTTATACAGTTGTAATGCACATAGCAGCATGGCAAAAAACAATCCAAGAACTCTGTTGGGTTTTATTCATCTTTTTTTGTCGCAAGTTCTTGAAGCGGTGGACTCTTATTAACTTCTTTGTTGTCCTTCTTTTCATTTTCTTCTTGTTCTTCTTCTTCCGCAAGAATCGATTCCAAAACCTCACCCAAATCCGGGTTTACCAGGGCGGAAGATGTAAGGATGTCAGTTTGGGTGAAGTCAACATCTGCTGACGAGTTGTTGTACATACTTTGCAACAATTCGTAATCGTTAGAACGCCAAAAGCGAATTGCAAGCAAAGTAAACAATACAAACTGAAAGAGACATAATAACATGTGAAAACTTGTCAATATGTTGAGAATATGAAATCCGGATAAAGAACAAACACCAAAAAAATTCGGAAAAGAACCAGAAAAAGCAAGAGTCTGTCTGTTCAATGTTGTGCCAAGAAGTTCAATGTCGCGGGCCAGAATAAAAAAACATACCATTGCCGAATTTACGTTTCTCCACCAGTAGGAATATGCAACTGAAGTAGTGAAACGTTGTTTCCGTAGTCGAAATGTACAAATCGTCCTTGCACAAACATAAAAAATCCAACAAATAGCACTGAAAAGGCCTATTGCCAAGTGTAAAAATGTGTTTCTTATATTGGATTTGCAGTGGGGTTGATGATCAACAAAGTTATTCATCAAAAGCAAACAAGTTTGGTCGCTTGTTTTACCACCATGCTGTCTAGAAGTGATGAAAATGCTGACAGCTCTAGCATATCTGGCCACACTGATTACAACAATTCGTTTGTTTGACCAGTAAAATCCAAAGAGCCACAACAACAAAAAATGACAAATAAAAGCATCGGGAGTCGAAATAATAAACCAACCGTTAGGAAATGTAATAATGCTTGTTAAAAACCAAGCTCCAAATGAATCAGTTTTTAGGTTCCCCCTGTTTTTTTCGTCCCCACAGACAAGGTGAAGTTCAGCCACACCAAAAATAGAACAGATGACCACAACAAACCCTACAAAGAAGGTTACACTGCGAACTTTTTCCCACCAAGGGTATATCTTGTTTCTTGCTAGCATGTCTGATGTGGTGATAGTTTGCCAAACAGATGGAATACCTTGTTTGACGTTTTCCATATTTGCTATATCAGTCGACTAATCAAACGTAGCCTGTATCAAATTTGCAAATAAATGCTCTGAAACGACATAAAATAAAAACTGAAACACTCGGAGTTATCGCAATGGCAGGATAAACTGGGCCTAACTGTTATATATTCGCACACAAGCCTTGCTTTATTACACTCGATTGAAGCCTGGTATTCTTACAAAGCCTTGGCAATCACCAAGCCGGAAAAAGCTGCGACGCATTAAAACGCTGAAGCGTAAAAACAAAAGGGCGGTTGAAGTTAAACGCCCTTCCGCTACATTGTCATTACACAATGCGAGATGTGACGAGGGCACACAAAAGAGTGGATTAGTCGCATTATAGGTGGGACTAGCCGAGGGAAACCTTAGAAGCTAACCAACTGTGTTAGGTAAAGAGGGTGAGTTTCGACAGAAATCAAACCACAGTTTATGTTTGTAAACAAACGAGACCGAACAGCAAAACGCATTTAACCACATAAACCCCCCAACACAGGGAAAAGAGTAACAGCGCGACGTTACGCAAATCCCACACTTTGTCCGTCAGCCTCCTTTCGACATGTACAAGGTGTTATTTAGACATCTCCGGCTTAGGCGATAAAATACAAACGGAACAAAGCAATCGCAAGTACAGAAGTTTCGTGAGGACGGCTGCATACGACAACCTTAGAAACTTACGCACAAAAGGAAATGATCTGCATTGTAATCACCAATACAGACACAAACGTGCATGCACAGATTGGTAGGAGCTAGTCTTAAGAAATGGTATAATTTGGCACAATTCTTGCTGGAAATAGCAGATTTTTACACATCACATCAACCAGTTCAAGTCCAACACAAAACTTTGTCTATCCTAGGCAATAAAATCAAGTTTGCAGATCTGTTAGCAATATGTTGATGTAGTAAAAATTAGACAAAAACGGCGTTTAATTGCCAAAAAGCATAAAATGTTTGGCGACATTGTGGGGTTAATTAACATAAAATTCAAATTGGAGAAAAAAACGTTACCACATTCGTTTCTTTCCTCACAAAATCCTAAAACCTGACACTGTTCTGCTGTAGATGTTGCAACTTGCAACGTAAAATTGTTTTAATAATTGCAAGTGCTGTGATGTGGAAGTTTCCGTTGGTTTAGTTCTGGCCATCACAACGGTCCAATTTGAATTGTCTGTAACCGCCCGTCTTTTATGTTTAAGTGCCCAGTGGAAACTAGATTATACAAACATCGTCTAAACGTCCGTTGAGTCTGAACAAAGTCCTTTCGTTATTTGAACATTTGCAAGTGAATTGAGACTCTATAGCTTTGTTTGAATTTTACTGGTCGTTTGGCATTGTGTAAAGTAGTAGCAAGCCTAGTGCCGAGTCATCATTTCTTCTTATGAATCATCTCTTACGCCATTCTTCAACCCTACGCATTGTTGCATTCTATGCTTTTCTGCGTTGCTCTGACTAGAATAAAGGAATCAAACAACTCTGTAGAGTTTGGAGTTAATAGTTCACGTTTCCAGAACACGCAAGGTTGTAAGGCCTTCAAATCTTACAATGTGCCTTGATTAAGTGTATCGCGTTCAATACCTCGCTTTTTTTCCCAAGTAGATGTATTTGCCAGTTGCCACCCATGATTATCAATGCGCGGTCATGCGTATATCTGGGTTACGGTTGACTTGAGCCAAGCACGTGCGAGACTAGTTGGTAAACAGCAGGTGGGCGATGTTGATTTGCACCACGCAAGCTAGCTGAACTGTGCAGAATGAATTGGAATTCGTCTTTATGCAACTAGATGTTGATTGTATGAAAACCTTTGGGAACATCTACAGCAGTGTACTTTCACGCTGCTATAGCAACTGATAACCTAACTAAACTAACAACCGCTCCGAGTGCAGGGAAGTTTGTTTATGTTAGCAATGTGTTGATTGGGTTGTTGTGTGTTGTGTTCCACACAAAGGAATGAGGGGTTTGTTTCCTACTGAACTGGTTCCCAAGTCGCAGCCTGTTTTAAGCATGCGTTGATTAGTTTGGGTAAAGAGAGGAAGCTGTAAAATTATACAGTACCAAAGACTGTTGTAGTGAATACCAACCCATTAAACCGCAAGAAATGCAAATACCACTAAACTGAAAGAAATGAATCGTGTTTGTACTGCATTTTGTCGTGAAGTATTATGTGGTGTGCGAAGTAAACAAGTGTGTAATGGAGTCCTCAAACAAGACCGAGAGAAAAAGGAAAAAAGAGGCACATAGTAAAGAAGTTCAAGCAGGAAGCAGCAAAGACGATCCAAAAACGTGTTCGATTTGCAACAGAAAGTTCACAAGAAAGTCGTACGTCAATATTCATATCAGGACTGTTCATAAGCGAAGTGGGCCAAGGAAAAACTTTTCGGATGCAAAGTCATGCGGCGTAACGAAAGTAGCATATGTTGATCCATGGTGGGACAGACAAGTATGAATGTAAACGCTGCGGGGCTACGTTTAGATATGCCAGCACCCAGACAAGATACATAGCATTAAACCGTGTAAAATGTAAACCGATTTCGGAAATAGGACTTCTAAAATCACAAATACGGCATGTGACTCGAAAAGGGTGATAAAAATTTAGCGCAATGTGATTTCGTGTGCAAAGGCGGAGATATTATTATCAGCTTGTTTGCACTTCGAACTGATAGACCCTTTTCTCTGATATCAAACATTTACTGAAGGTGTGATGTAGTTTAGGAAACCTCTTCGCAAAAATGTTTTTTTGTGAAAGAAGAAAAAGGATTATAAATGTGCTGTTTGTCACGTAACACATTGTGTTAAGTCATAACGCGCTGTGTCATCTCTTTGACAGTGATTTGACATTTTCTAGCGCGTCTACATTTTGTGCACCGAGAGTTTGGATTGATTTGGCCGCCGACAATGGAGGAAAACGAAGATGACCTTGAATTTATGAGGAAGGTCGAATCGATGAGCGCGGACGAACCTCACAGATGTCCAGTGTGTGAAAAAGTGTTAAGCACGAAACATACGATGAAAGTTCATGTAAGGAATATTCATCAACAGTCAAAGACATTTGCTTGCGATGTTTGTGAAAAGGTGTTTAGTTCCGTGGATAATCTTAAATGCCACATGCTGACCCATGGGAGCAGAAAGCACAAATGCAACATTTGTGAAAAAAGGTTTAACCAGGCTGCACACCTTTACGGACACATGCTGACTCACACTGAAGGCAATGTCAATAAAGTGGATGTTGCTGAATTCGGTTTTGCCTTAGGAAGAGGTCCAAATGCGCCGCAAAAGAAACGGAAATGCAAAGTGTGCGAAAAAGAATTCGAAACACTGGCGATGGTTCGTTTTCATGCAAAAACCGTGCACCAAGCCAAACACACACACAAATGCGGGATTTGCGAAAAAGAATATAAAACCAAGACGGGGTTCGATTCGCACATGGAGACGCACATCACAGATAAAAAGGAGTTTGCTTGTCAGTACTGCGAGAAAAAATACCTTTCAATGTCCAAAGTAAGGGCCCATGTAAGATACGCTCATTTGCAAACCAAAGACTTGCAGTGTTCGCAATGTGATGCCCGGTTTAAAAGGAAAGGTGAGCTCGATATCCATTTTCGCATACATACCGGTGTGAAACCATATCAGTGTGAGTTTTGCGAAAGACGATTCACACAGAAGATCAATAGGGACCGGCACATGTTTGAAGTACACCCGACAGGAAGAGCTACAAGCACAAAGCTGCAAGATCAGGAAGACTAACGGTGCAGCCGCAGCGCGTTTAACTTTGATCCACCAACTGTGCCTCTCACTTTTTTTGCGCCTCAATAACGTTCCTTTTTTTCGACCAGGTGAATGTTTTAGTGCAATTGCGTCGCTGTTTTCTTTCACCAAGCGAAATACACTTAACTGAATCGTTTCATAGTTTATAAAGTAGTTCAATGCATATTAAGGAGTTTTGTTTTTGGTATACTACCACATAAAAGTATTTGTTGTGGCGAAATATTTTGCAATAATTTTTTTAAGGCTGTCGAATTCCTATCTGCAATTAATGCATGTAAAAAGGGCAAATATGTCTATCCTTTGCAATACATTATGAAACTGTGTCAAATTTCTTTCCCAGATTTGGAGTGGGACCACATACATATTACACAACCGACCTATTCAAAAGAACAAAGGGCTTAATTAGGATGAAGCAAAAACCCCGAATATCAGAACCCTCGAAGGCAAAAAAAATTTTTTTTTTCAAAAAACGCGTCGAATTCTTTTCTATTTTTGTCCCCCCCCACCTTCCCCCCAAACAAAAAATAATAAATACAAGACAAAAAAAACGTTATTTTTCCGGTTATACGGGGTCACCCAAGTCTTGCGCTTTATAAGGGTCCTATTTTAGTCCTTATTTATTTGATAAAGTTTTCAAAAACCTAAAATTGTTTTTGTATTTAAGAGGGGAACAATATAACTTCAACTGCTTTGCAAAGATCGGGACACTGCTTTAAAAACTTACATCAATTTCTGGCTACCAGCTTTTATTCAAAAAATCTACGGCATCTACATCAATGCTTGGATGAAAATATAAATGCAGTTCTACTTTAAATTTTAAGTGCAATTATTTATACAGTTACAATGTATATACACAGGGCGTCAAATAAAGTACAACCTAGAGAGCTCGAAGGGTTTTATTCAGTTTTCTGCTGCGTGTTCACCCAAAGGCAGCGGTTGATTTGCTTCAACTTGTTCGCCGTCTTCTTGGTTTTCATTTTCTTCTTGTTCTTCTTCTTCCGCAAGAATCGATTCCAAAACCTCACCCAAATCCGGGTTTACCAGGGCGGAAGATGTAAGGATGTCAGTTTGCGTGAAGTCAACATCTGTTGACGAGTTGTTGTACATACTTTGCAACAATTCGTAATCGTTAGAACGCCAAAAGCGAATTGCAAGCAAAGTAAACAGTACAAACTGAAAAAAGCATAAAAACATGTGAGCACTTGTAATGACGATAATAAATTGAAATCCGGATATCGAACAAACGTCTGTAAACTTAAAAGGACTTGCAAAAACAAGACTCTGTTTGTTTTGCAATTTGCCAAGAAGATAAATGTCGCGCCACAAAAACAAAAAACATACCACTGCCGAATTTACGTTTCTCCACCAGTAGGAATGAGCAACTGAAGTAGTGTAAGGTTGTTTGCGTAGTCGAAAGGTACAAATCATCCTTACACAGACACAAAAAATCCACCAAGTAATACGAAAGAGTCTAAATGTCCAGTTTACAAATTTGCTTCTTGTATTGAATCCGACCACTTTAATCTGGGGTTCGCATTTAATAAAGTAGTTCAACAAACGCATACAAGTTTGATCAATTATGTTGCCTCCATGCTGTCTAGAAGTGATAAAAATGCTGACAGCCCTAGCATATCTGGCCACACTGATTGCAACAATTCGTTTGCTTGACCAATATAATCCTAAGAGCCACAACAGAACAAAGTGATGACAAAAAGAATCGGGAGTCGAAATAATGAACCAGCCGGTAGGAAATGTACCAAACATTGCCAAAACGTTAGCTAAATAATCATCAGGTTCCAGGGACCCCACTTTTGTTCCGTTTCCACAGTCCACTTGAAGGCCAATCACACCCAGCAATGAACAGACGCCCACAATAAACCCTATTAACATGGTTACACTGCGAAGTTTTTCCCACCAGGGCTTTATCTTGTTCTTGGTTAGCATGTCAGACTTGGTGATAGTTTGCCAAAAAAATTGAATACCTTGCTTGAAGTCTTCCATGTTTGCATTTAGTAAATCGGCTGTACTAAATTCGCGAAAAAACTCTGAAAAGACATAAATTATAAACTGAAGTCTTTGACGAATTTGACACGTTCTCTATGTTCAAGGACCGCAATAACAGAATGCACTTAGCCTAACTGTTCTCTGCTGTTACTCAAACCGCTGAAAATGTATTAAAAGTCGGGCAAATATGTTCGTTCGTGCCTACAAATGTGCTGAGATGATTTGTTCAAGGCAGCCGACAGTTAACTAATATTGCTATTGCACGTACAAGCTTTTAATTTTTTTTTGTATTATCTCAGATCACGAAGTACGTGTGATTGAATGTTGAGACAATAAAACAACAACAATATATCAAAGCGACATATTTTGATAAACTGATGACGTTTGTACCAGTCCGTAAAGCCATTGTCATCAGAATTCCCGCAAAAGTAATAAAACTTGCATTACAAAGGGGGTTGGGGTCATGTCATGACCTGTTGATTTCCTTTCTTATTGTCTAGCAACAACTAAATAGCTTCTGTTGCTTGACGACCATCTTTACAAAGTCATTCAAGTACATCCAACTATAGGCTACAAAGTTATTTGAGTCGGGGGTTGCGTCCTATGTATTACAAATTGAAGCCCATTAACTTTTTTAAGTGTGGCTTCGTTCACTGGACAGCCGACAAGCTTCTTGGTTTTTTTTACAGTGGGCTTCATTTAGTAAGCTTCTTCGTCATTAAAATTCGTTTTCAACAGCACAATGAGAGAAATTTTAATGCAAGCAAACCTTGTGTCTTTATAAGCAGATAACCTTCATCAAATATTTTGGTCCTGTCTGGCTTGTTGATGATGGTTTTATAGTTGGCCAAGATTTCAAAGAGTTGATTGTTTCGTGAGATGTATAAACAAGATATTGTAATGTACAACTGGACAATTAAATGCTTCCAACTTGTCATGTGTTATAAAACAGCACTCCCATGTGACCTTAGATATCATGATCCAACATCAAGAACCAATTTTTTACCTTTATTGAAATTCTTGCCCTGACGGTAGATAAACATGCGGACTGTTATAAAAAGTAATAAGCTTTAACTTTACTCGCAACTGATTTTACACAAATAACATGATAGCAATCGCTTTAGGATACGTCATTCACAATTAAATTGCATCGCTCTCTAGCGACACTAGGGGAAAATCTTCAACTAACGCTTAATCGATGTGAGGGGCTAAAAGCAACATGATGTTGACCATCAATGACCAAAAATGCATGTTTGGTGATAATGGATAGCTACTTTGGCAACCAATGGTTTAGAAGGTTCTGTTAGCTACTTTAATAAACAACTTAGTAAACGCGGTTAGAACAAACAATTTCTTCCGTACACCAGACGAAAGTCGGCATACAACTTCATACCATGATATGTTTATGAACATATATGCCGCTAACATAGGCTTTGATACAACTGACAAATGCATTTTGTTGATGGGCGTCTGATTAAACATCACGTTGAAAAACCCATTGTTTATTTATGCAGGAATGTATTACACATGGAAATTTTTCCTGTTTGCTCTCACCCAAGGTATAAAAAGAGCATACTGGAGACCCTAACATTGAAAAAGCCATCCAAGTAGAATTAAGCTCATGGATTCTCTAAATGATAACGTACTATGCATAATATGCTCTAAAATCAAAATGATGTAGGCTATGCCACCCATATTTCACAGCAGTGAATATAATAGGTTCAGTAATTAAACATTCCAAATTATTCTAAGAAATGATATTTAAATTCACGCATTAAACGTTGGGAAATAACAAATGTTTCAACAAGTTGCTCTGTATGTTACACAACAGGCGGATTTAATAACCACAGACAAGTGGAATTAATCGATAGAACAAGCGACTCGACAAATTTGCTGAAGAGTTTCAAGTTGTTACTGAGAGCACTCAAACAAATTTGGTGTCATGCGACGAAATGCTGTGAAACATTCGCATAATTTTGTTTTCAGACAAGTCGTATCATGTATAGTGGTTTGTCAATAGACTAGTCGGAGTTGTCAGAAAGAATTCGTTTGTTTGTTTCATTTTTGTTTTCGGCGGTTGCAATTTCAATTCGATTATTGTAAGATTAATATCGGGAGGGTTTCAAATTTTGGTAACAGTTCAGTTTAGTTTAGTTTAGTCTTTCGCAACTGTAACACTTAAGCGCAGGGCAGCAAAATACCATTTGGCCACCATAGCGGACTGCCCATTAACGTAATAATTTTGTCCTCAAAGTAATTATGCCGTGTCAACCCAAGACACGCAGAACGACGCATTAAATTTAGTCAAAACTATCGTTCTAGTTCAGTTGCGCCATCGCCGCTTTGCGTCAACAGTTTGTTAATAATTTCCTTTTTTTACCTCCGAGGGCAGAACAACACTTTTGTGTGTTATGCCCGCAAGAAGTCTGCATCGGCCTTTCATTGAGTTGGAGCAATTGTTGTTTACTGTTCCTGAGCGGAGAATCACATATGGCCCAGATAGGATTAGAACTAACAACCATGCAAGTATTGGGGGCGACTTTTGCTGAAAAACAATGAAATAGTTGTGTAAAGCTTAAGCGGCATTGCTCCAACCCAGAGGAACCCGATTGGTTGACCCAAATTGGAGTCACCAACTTTCCAGAACGCATTCAGGCGTTGCTCCGTCTCCCGAGGATAAAAATGAAACAAACAAACAAAATCAGTTTGTTGTCATACAACGTTTGTATAGTTTATACAAAACGACACATCGTTTGTTTAGAAAAAAAACATATGCTTGCTGTTAATATCATCTAACCGAATTTACCGAGAAAGAAGAATGAAAATGTCCGACCAAGGCAGCAACACTTCAAGCTCCGGCGAGGACAGCGACACCGCCGATAAATCGGCAACACATCGGGGTTGCAACGGCGGCGGAGGAACAAAACAAAGAACGTTCCGAATTCCGTCACACAGTGAAAATGTTCTTCAGGTATTACTATAAATTTTTGTTGGTTGGACAAGTGTGTCTTAAACTGTTGTGATAAGAGGCNAGAAGAATGAAAATGTCCGACCAAGGCAGCAACACTTCAAGCTCCGGCGAGGACAGCGACACCGCCGATAAATCGGCAACACATCGGGGTTGCAACGGCGGCGGAGGAACAAAACAAAGAACGTTCCGAATTCCGTCACACAGTGAAAATGTTCTTCAGGTATTACTATAAATTTTTGTTGGTTGGACAAGTGTGTCTTAAACTGTTGTGATAAGAGGCCTTCGAAAGAGTTGGTTGCCTTTGAAAGACGGAATTATTGTGCGACACTATTTGAAAATTAAAACGACACAGGAGGGCGTCGCAACGCACAGTTTGAGAACCACAGGGTGGACTATTAGCGTATAAGGGTGGAGTGGTAGTGTAAAGTTTGTCATGTTTTAGTTACAACTAAAAACTTAAACATACACTTAAAATGTTGCCACCTAAAAACGATAGGCTTTATCCAACACTAATTTCTTAACTTGAACTGCATGACAATTTTGATGTCATTTAACTTACGTAGTCAGATACTTTCCGTCGGCATGCACAGCAGGGTTTCTTATACGACTTGACTTTTCCTAATTGTATGTATAATTTTTTGGTCTGGGGTGCCATTGATATTTCTACAAATGCAAATCCTGTATCCGCCATAAAGATATATCATGAACGTCGTTGCTTTAAGATAATTATTACAATGTCGAACACATTCTTGTCCTATACATTAGCCAAATAAACCAGCACACCCTTCAAAACGCTCATAATTGGGTCCCACTTCAGCGAGACAAGGTGCTTGATTTGCGCTGACAAATAAACTGGCTTTGTCGCAAAATGTCAATCATAATTACATGCTTTTAATTCTGGCAAGCAATCCCAGCTTTATATTAAAGACTATGGCCTGGTTGAGTGTTAAACCAATAAACACATCCCATCGAATCTCTTTAACGACAGTTCTGGTGCTTGANATTTGCTGCAGGTAAGCTGGACATAGGCAGGCCCTCCAAGAAGAAGTTTTAACGCCGTACGAGCCCATTTGGACCCACAATACCCGCACAATTATTTGGTTGCAAATTTTGAATAAAAAAGGTTCATTGTGCATTTAAACTCCAACAAACGCCAATTTAATGCCGATCCGTCGGCCATGGCCCCTCCGTAGGTTTTAGACCTGTAAACATTTTACTGCTCCACCCCCTCTCATATGTACATGTGCGAGATTTTTTATTACCGGCATTAAACCAAAGTTGATCAATGCCTTTTTTCCAGTTCGACTGCAAAATCCGACCATAGTGGGCAAAATCCGACCTCTCGGGATACTTGAACGTTATGTTTTAATGTAGACAATAATTTTGCTTTCCAATGAACGCCTTTTTCAGAGAGCGATAATTTTCTCAAATTGACTTTTTTTCTACTTCAACAAAGCTCACAAAATATATGGTCGCTTTTATCCATATTATTTGTGAAAGTACGACCCCTCTTGTCAGTATTTTAGACAACTCTTAATGCTTGTTTCTGCATTAGCTATTCAACTTTCGAAGTATCGTTCGATTGTTTAAAACTATCGGTTTTGTGTGCCTGAACATATTATTTTCACAAAGGTACCTGGAATCTCAAATCCGCACCTTGGCGCGTGACTTGGACGAGCACGCCCCCAGCGGCAAAAATAAGATGATTTCTGTGGACGTTGACTTTTTCAAAAACTCTCCAGTCTATCATCAGCAGCAACAACTCCCACAACAACCAACACATATTAATACTTACAATCCCACTCACGGATCCTACGCACCTGATATTATTATGTCGTCACCGCGTGTTCCATCGATATTCGGTGCAGAGCAGCATGTTGCACAACCTCAAGTGATACAGGCCTCACCTCAGCCTATAACGTCTTACCTACAACCGACAACTACTAGTGTAGTGGTTCCAATGGCACCTGTACACAATACCGAAATGCCAGCCCATAATGGCTATATGGCCCCTAACAGGATAAGCAACATCAACGATACTCAACCGTTCCAACAGCAAACCGGATTCCCCGATTCGTCAATGTTTGTTCCGGAACAGCACCAGCAGGTGCTCGCAATGACTCCACAACCACAGAGTCAGTTTCCACTGTGGCAGCCAAGTTCGGACTTCACGCAGCAAAGTTACTTCCCCTACGCTGCAAGAGGAGGCGGGGCGCGTCGCAGTTCTCTGACTAACGCACCGAACCCGTTCAGCTCCCCACGGGATCAGTTACCTCTACCACCGATTATAACAAAGAGAGCGCTCCCGGGGACTCACCTGTACAGCTCACAGTCAACCGGAGGCAAAGGACGACGTCCTCACCTTCAACCGCGTCGCAAGATCAACCACGGCGCAGTAAGTGATACTCGTTCACTTAAATACAGCTTTCCACATCCTTCCACCCTGCCTAAAAGCAGTACACCAAAGCCCCCGGTTAGCGCACAGTCAGAGTTTGTTGAAAAACCCGCATCGAACCAGGTGATGCTGATGTCCTCGGCACGGGTAGCGAAAGGGGGGAGGCACCGAGTGGGGACGCCCGATACTGTATTTGCTGTGGAAGCCGAGGACAGATATTGGGACGCAATGTCCTCACCCAGGCAATAGTTTACAGGCCTTTTCACAGTCCCGTTTGCAGAGGCGCAAATCCTGTGTACATGACGTCATATCTATTGACGAAAAGGTATGACGTCACAATACAGGTTTTTAATGTTACGAATTATGGGTTGCCTTTCGACTAAGATAGCCTTACAACTGCTTGCGATCGCTTAACTGTTGCAAATGTATTTTTGAATTGCTAAAATCGTTTCAAGGCTCCAGCAAACCAGCTTTCAACCCGCTTTAAACAGTTGAACAAGATTTTTAGATTTAAATATTTGGAGTAGGACAAATAAATAGAACTCCCTTACCAAAATTTTTGGGGGACATGTCCTCTCGGGATTGGCGCCCGTTTGTATCTGTATTTTGCGTATTAAATCGACCACTGTATACAACTATAGTTGTATTACATACCTGCCAATTGTTTTGCGCAACGGAATTCTGTAATTTACTTACATATATTGGTCTAAATACCGATATGTAAAGGCTAGTAAGTAACGCAGTCATCCCGATATTTTTACCGCATAAAAACAAATATAGCCTACTTATGCCACTGTTTATCTGCACCATTGTGTGACACAAGGCCTGGGTCGGTTTCCTTTCGGCGTCCGGCGACGAGTTAACATTCACTGCCTTGCTTTTTCAAGACCTCGTCCATATACGACCAAAGTCGCCACAAATACCGCTGACTGCTCACCGAAGTCCAGACATCGTCAGCAAACCTAGAGTGCACACAAAAGCAAGCCCTGCATGTCCCATGGAAACAAACAACGTTGCTTGTGGACCCGCATGTCCATGTTGTTGTAAGCCCCACCACGTAGCCATAGAGGTAGATTGCAAATGACTTTTGGCTCTTGCATAGACGGCCCGCATAACAACTCGCTGTTTGCCAAGGGAAACCGTCCCCCAAAAAACACTTGCTTGCTTCACAATGCTTTTACGGTGCTTCTTTTGTGAACCGAACCTGAATTTGTCCATGTACCAAAAAATAAAATGAATAAGTTTAAAATATCAAGTGGGATTGTTCCTTACGCAAAACGTTTTTACCAAAACAAACTGTGTTTGATTTTGGTGTTTTGCCTGTGTTGCTTGCCTTCCAAACCAGCTTGTCTTCGAAGTTTTCTCCTAATTGTCGCAAATATAATTTTTTAAATGTGTATGTGATCACTCCTTTCAGTGACTTTTTGAAATGAATAAACTTAACTGTAAATCCACTGAGCAGAAACGTATACTTGTAAAAACAAGAAGAAAAATTATGCTCGGTAATAGCTGGCAATCCAAACGTTTAAGGCCTGCAGAAATTTGTCGATAGGCCTATGAGAGATTTGTCCAAAGCAAACCAGAAGCCCGCTTCAATACCGACTTATCGCTTGTAGTTGTAGCACTGGTTTACCACCAAGGTGTTCCACAAGGAACATCACTTGGCCACTCACATAAAACAGTGTAGCCAATTCCACCCTGTGTCAGGACGAATAGCCAATTCCACCCGATAAACTGTTTTCAATTTTGTGCTCCCTCTCCTGTGGCACCGGCTGGTAACCGGAAACTTGCAGGTGAAGGTCAGCGTTGCCGGAAGTGACTGTGCGAAGCGCTGACGCAAAATCCTGTAGGAGGAATTATGGGAAAACAACAAACGATGTTGGGTGTTGTCAATGTAAAATACTTGCTGTGTACAAATCAAGGGGGTTTACCTTAATTTCTGCGACTGCTGCACTAGCGGATATGGTTGTAATTTGGTCAGTGGCACGAACACCAATAATAGTAGCGTGTCGCTTTGTGAGTTCAGTAAGAATTGGGTTTAGTTGTGACTCCGTCGTGGTTACCTAGAACATGGTTGCTTGATTAGGAAGCCAATTCTACAAAAAAGGAAAGCAACAAGAGAGCATAGTACGTCGTTCGCTTAAAAACGCCCAAGTGGGATTTCTGAACCCAATGGAACCCGTTAAGTTGAACAAAACTCAAGTCATTTAATTCCCACATTTAAAATTAACAACAAACATATACTGAAGGATCTTCAGTGCAGCAGGCAGATTGAACTCTATGCCGAAATCAGTATAAGGACAACCCACTGTTTCATGGACGGAACTACGCCCAAATGGGTAATGTTTTAACCCTATCTGACAGAACGAAATCACGTCGAAAATACGTTGCCACGGATACAAAGAGTAACAATTAGCCGACTTTAAGCTTGGCTCTTTGGCTTTGTAAAGCAACGGGCCTTAGAACTACCAACCTCTACGTCCATCACAGGTTCCACGAGCCGACACTCT
This sequence comes from Phallusia fumigata, assembly GCA_008931825.1. Lineage (NCBI taxonomy): Eukaryota > Metazoa > Chordata > Ascidiacea > Phlebobranchia > Ascidiidae > Phallusia > Phallusia fumigata. Next base: position 16,827 of record QXVZ01029296.1, read on the forward strand.
GCTCGCAACAAAGCCGTCCGTGTACATTTGGCTGCGGCAGAAGTAATAAGTGCAAGAGGACAGCTTCGCTTTGCATCTAATCCGTGTAGCTTCATTTTTGCTCCCATAATTGGAAAACCGAAGCGTGAACCTGGACGTTAAAATCAAATCAGATTTGAAAAAAAACATAACTTTCACATACAAAAACTTCGTACAAAAATAGTTACAAAAAACATACAAAAAATAGTTTGGATCTATTCGTATTGGTTCTTGCACGAAGGCGTATCTTGAATAGTCTGTTCTGATTAACGGTTTCCATAACAACAGCAAAGATTTCGGAGCTACAGGCGAAACATGACACCCGCTTTAAGTGTTTATCAACATAAAACCATGTGTAACCGCATAGATAATTGTGTAATCTACCCCAAAACAGTCATGGTTGTGGCTGGCAACGCTAACAAAGGTTTGGAGAGCGCACAGTTTGGAGAGCGCAAGCACCAGATAGGATCTGGTGTGGGTTCGAACCCCGTCGTAGGCTAAGTTTGTTGGACTAGGCATTGCTGTCCACAGAGGCTTTCATGACAAGGCGTCTTCGATTGGAATCGAATACCCCGCACTTAGAGTTTGAAATAACTGATGATGTTCCAACAAACTCTTGAGGTAAACCAACCAGCAGCATGAATATGGAGAGAAACAGACATGTTCCTCCATTAGCAACAGGTTTACACTGAGTTGTTACCTCGCTGGCATTC